>RCUC01167498.1:0-72018 GCA_003697995.1 Taxidea taxus jeffersonii | reverse complement strand
CTCTCTCTCTCTCTAACAAATAAATAAAATAAATAAATAAAATCTTTAAAAAATAAATAAAAACAAAACATTTAAAAAAATAAAGATTTTATTTATTTAGCGGCGCCTGGGTGGCTCCGTGGGTTAAGCCTCTGCCTTCAGCTCAGGTCATGATCTCAGGGTCCTGGGATCGAGCCCCGCATCGGGCTCTCTGCTCAGCAGGGAGTCTGCTTCCCCTTCTCTCTCTGCCTGCTGCTCTTCCTACTTGTGATCTCTCTATATCAAATAAATAAATAAAATCTTTAAAAATAAAAAGAAAGAACAGTTTATGTCACTGATACAGATGAAAATTCAGTGTTGGGTGTTCTGATCTTGTGAACATCAGTACCACTGAAAATCAAGGTCCTCGGGGTCTAACTGGGCGCTCTTACCAGCTGAAGATCTGCATCCTAAAGCCAGCTGTTGTTTGATTAAAAAGAGAGTGTTCCATTCTTCAAAAAATTAATCATAGAACTATCATATAACCCAGGAATTCCACGCTTAGGTATGTGCCCGAGAGAATTAAAAACCGGTTTCCAAATGATTACTGGACCCTACGTTCACAGCAGCCAATCGTCCATCGGCAGAAGAAAGAATGAGCAAAACGCAGTCTGCACAATGGCGTATTTTCCGCCGTAGAAAAGGATAAAGCTCTGACACACACCACAGCGTGGATGAGCCTTGAAAACATTATTCTAGGTGAAATTTCAAAGGTAATATTATTGCGTTTTTATGAAATATCCCAAATAAGTAACTCCATAGAGACAGAAAACAAACTAGGTGATGGGGACACTGGGGGGGTGTTGGGGGGCAGTGGTGGAGGTGATGGGGGTATGGGGGGACGTGGGGGAGTAGGGGAGTGGTGGTGGGAGTATGGTAGGGGCAGGGATGGTGGGGGCAGGGAGATGGGGTGACAGTAGGGAGCAGGAGGGATGGTAGGGGAGTGGCGGGGCGCTCGGTGGGGGGACAGAACCAGGCCCGAATGGAGAGATGCGTAACGGGCGCGGTGTATGACAGTGTCCCAGAGCTGGACTCAGGTGCTGGTGGCCCAGCCCTGCAGACCTGCTAAACGCAACATAGTATCTGCTTTCAAACAGGGGCTGATTTCACGGCATGAGAATTTCACCTCCCTTTTAAAAAGGCAGATTTCCAAGTATTAGCAGGCAGTAAAGACATATCTTTTCCTAAGGAGATTCTCTCCTTCGTGGCATGCAAGGGAAAGAGAGAGACTTGCCCATGGCCTTCTGATCTCTGTGGCACTTTTGCCGACAGTCCCTGGTGGGGTCCTCCAGCCGCCCCGGACTGCCCACGGGAAGGTGACGGGGTCTGTGTCGGTGACTTAGGCTACCAATAGGCACAGGGGCTTCCACAACAGATCCTTCTTTTCTCCCCATTCTGGAGGCTGGAAGTCCAAGATCAAGGTGCCTGTCTCCCAATATCCTGAGGCACTGGGAATTAGGGTTTCCACATATGGACTTGGGGGACAGTCTAGCCCATCACCATGTCCCAGTTGACTGATGAGAAGAAGGAGGCATGGAAAAGTCAACTCAAGTCACGGAACTGGTGGGAGGCAGGGCAGACCAAGAACCCAGGTACCCTGATCCCTGGGTGGGTCCTTCCCTCCGTGCTCACCACCTCTAGTGGTGTTAGTGACCACAGGGGCCCTGGCTACTGTCCTTGAAACTGGTGGGAGCAAAATCATCCACATCCATGGGACCCGTTTCAGCAAGCGGGTCGACGTGGTCCCAGCCGCCTGCTACCACAGAGCCCGTTGTATTCCCCCTTCATCCAACAACCTGGCTAGACTGCACGAACGATCTAGCATCTGGGAGGGGACTGTGTGATCAACTAATTAAATCTAACGAATGATATGTCTACAGACCCGGCAAGAAAGACCCACACGGAGGATGTACGCCCTGAGCCCAGAGTCCGTACCTGGAAAGACTGATAACTGCGAGGGAGCGCTTGGAATTCAGAGCTGGGTCTTTGTTTCGTGTCTTCTCCAGGCATCAGAGAGATTAATTTGTTAGAGTAAACAGATTCAAACCGGGATTTAGTCTCTGAGTGTGTGCACCTGATCCTGGCTCAGACCGCCCCAAGCCTTCATCATTCAGCAAGTGGATGAAGGAGATGGCAGAGAGCAGCGGGTGGCGGGGGGGACAATGCTGGCAGAAGTGCCCGTGTCCTGGTTTCTCTCCTGCCACTGAAGCCAAGGGTGTCAGAGCCAGAAACAGAGGGAATCGAGCAGTGCAATGGATGCCCGCTCCCCGTCCTGCTCCTCCCCCACATTCGCCACCCTGCAGGAGGAGCCCTGTCTCCTCACCAAATAGCCGTGTCATTCCAGGCTGTTGCAGAGGACATCCCTTGAAAAGAGGCTCACCTGGACAGCCACGTTGTCTCTGGCTCAGTCGGTTGGTCCCCTTTCCTCCAGAACGGCCCCTGTGCTCTGCTCAAACCAGAAATGGTCTTCAAGGTCTCTGCTCCCCTCACCCCGGCAGCCAGCCGCCAAGCCTGCAGAGCCCATCCTCAGAAAACCCTCATTCATGTCGCAACACGGGGCTCCCATCACACCTGTCACCCTCCAACCACACGGCCCAGCCAACGCTTACACCTGCCCAGTGCCCCCCACCCAGCAGCCCCGAGGGCAGCTCTTAGGTCTTGGGCGCAACTGGCCGCCGCCACGACTGAGCTTCCTCTCCCAGCAACTCTTCTACTCCTGCAGAACCAAGCTGGATCATCTGAGCCTCCCCATCGTCCTGTGGGCTCCTGGTGCCCCTGACACCCAGTACAGTTGAGTAAATGGTTGATGAATGAATGGGAAGTCTTGGCTGCTTAACAATGAGCCAGTCCAAGGGTAACGGGAGCTTATAACACATCATCAGAGAAGGCTCCTTGGCTCGCGGGCTCGATAACCAGCCCCCACCACCCTGCGGGGCATCATTTTGGGTAAATGGCTGCCACCTTGTCACATGATTCGGAGGACTTGGAAAAGGGCTACAGGCCATGGTGGCAGAAGAGACACTGTTCCCACCTGGGCTGCCACTCGCTTTGTCCCTTGATGTAAATTGCGGTTCAGAGGATCTCCCTAGCACCCTATTTGATGGTAATTCCCCGAAGGATAAAGGGGTTCGAGCTCCTTTGTTCAAACATATCTTCACACGTACAGCGAAGGAAACCAACTAGACAAAAAAACCTACTGGATGGGAGAAGAAATTTGCAAATGACATATCCGATAAGGGGTTAATATCCAAAATATATAAAGAATGTCTATAACTCAGCACCACCAGACCTGAATAGACATTTTTCCAAAGAAGACACACAGATGGCCGACAGACACATGAAAAGACCCTCGGCCTCACTCACCGGCAGGGAAATGCAGATTAAAGCCACAGTGACGTATCACATAACACCTGTCAGAACGGCTAGAATAAAAAACCCAAGACACAAGTGTTGGCGAGGGTGCGGAGAAATGAGCCGTCGGGCGCTGGTGGTGGGAAGGCAGACTGGTGCAGCCACGGAGGAAAACACTGTGGCGGCTCCCCGGAAAATTAAAACAGAAATACGTGTGGTCTAGCAATCCCACTGCAGGGCATTTACCCCAGGAAAACAAATACACTAATTTGAAAAGACAGGCGCACCCCTGTGTTTACTGCAGTGTTACCTACAATAGCCAAGATCTGGAACCAGCTCAAGTGTCACCAACTGGTGAATGGGTAAAGAAGACACGGTGTACAGATACGCAATGGGCCATCACTCAGTGAGTAAAAAAAAGAAAAAAAGGAAATGTTGCCATTTGCAACAATGTGGATGGACCTAGAGGGTATGACACTAAGGGAAGCAACTCAGGTAGAGAAAGACAAATACCATGAGATTTCACTCTTATGGGGAACTTTAAAAAAAAAAAAATGAACAAAGGAAAAGAGAAACAGATTCTTAACTCTCCTAAACAGAACACAAACTGGAGGGGAAATGCAGAAAGTCGACAAAGTGGGGGAAAAATGTATCTTTTAATGATTAGCGGGGAGGGCAAATATCGCAGACATTTTAGGAAGCAATTTAGGGCAGATCTTTTTAAGGAAACGAATATGCAAGTTGCTCTCCCAAGCCGGTGCTGAGCCACCGCCCTCTTGGCACTGGTGGACAGCGGCAGGGGCGACCGCGGGGGGCCGGGGCCAGATGGCTGAAGCCCTCATCTCTTCCCCAGCACAGGGGCTGAGACCTAAAAGGGCAAATAAACTCCTCTTTGGAAAGTGGTTGTTTGGAGAAAAAAAAAAAAAAAGGCTCTGCAGAGGCAGAATCTGGGCCTCCTCAGTGATCACTAGGAATTAAACACCACCTCTGCATCCAGTGGCGAACATCCCGTGCCCAGCATACAAGTCCAAGGTGGACAGGAAAGGTCAGCAAATGCTCCAGAGGGTCAAGAGCATCCCCCCGGCCCACCACACCCCTCAGGCGGGTCAGAGCCCACCCACCACATAGGCCACTGTACTTCCCTCCTCTTCTTGGACTTGCCACACTGTTCCACTTTGCCTGTGGAGCACGAACTCCCAAACTCCTAGAGGCAGGAGTACGTTTCCCTTGTCACCGCCTTGTCCCTCACGCTCAGCCGGGTGCCAGGCCCCTGGCGGGCACTCGTACATGCCTGTGGAATAAAGGAATGAGTGGTTTATCACTGTCAAGAAGAAGCATGGGGAACACAAAGCCTGGTGGCACATCATGAGACTGGGGTCACCGTGAGGTACAGAATAAGGACCCCTGAGAGCAAGCTGTACCCCCACCCACCCACCGCCATCTGTGCTCACCTGCTCCCTCTGCAACTCAGGATCCGAGCTGGGTGGTTTGCCCTAGGTCAAGGGCTCAGGAAGCCCGTGGGTGACCGGGAAAGGAAGAGGCCCCCGGGTCTGCTTCTGAGACCCTTGCCTAAGGAGTGAGGCAGGCTTCTAAGCTTGGTCTCCCAACTCGGAGAGGGAGGATCCAGGATTTCTGGATCTTGTCTCATGTGTGTATGTGGGGACTCTTTCCAGAAAGAACATAAACATTCCTTACTCTTACACATTTAATAAAACGCTATGACAGGGGAACTCCTGGCTGGACACTTCCCAGGGCTCTGTGATGGCCCCGGGAAATCCGACCTGGGCCATGCTCTCTGGGTGCCCCAAGCCTCCCTCACCTCACACTCTGCTGGGAATCCCACACAGTGCCACCATGGGTAAGTCGCTTCTCCGGCCATGCCTCAGTTTCCCCTCCCGTGAAATGGGTACAGCCTTGGTGCCTGTGTCACGGGTTTGTGGGGACACGTAAAGGAGTTAACACAAGGAACGGGTTTAGACCAGGTGCAGGCGCTTGGTGAGATACTAGAGGGTGTTGTTGGAAGCTTTTTTTTCAAGGCTTTTTTTCTAGGCTCGGCATCCCTCTTGGGTCAAATGGAAAGCCACAGCTTTCTGTAACTTTTTTTTTAAAGATTTTATTTATTTATTTGAGAGAGAGAGACAGCGAGAGAGGGAACACAAGCAGGGGGAGTGGGAAAGGGGGAAGCAGGCTCTCGCAGAGCAGGGAGCCTAATGCGGGGCTTGATACTAGGACCCCGGGATCGTGACATGAGCCGAAGGCGGAGGCTTAACGTCTGAGCAGACAGAAGCCCTGTCTGCTGTGATCATGGATTGTGGCTACGAATTTTATTTCTTTTATTAATTTTAAAGATTTATTTATTTTAGAGAGAGAGTGCACAGGCAGGGGGAGGAGCAGGGGGAGAGGAAGGAAGCAGATCAGATGCTTAACCAACAGAGCCACCCAGGTGCCCCAGATAAAGACCCCTTTAAAAATCATAACCACGGGGGCATCCGGGTGGCTCGGCTGGTTCAGTGCCTGACTCTTGGTTTGGGCTCAGGTCCTGACCTCGGGGTGGTGAGCTAGAGTTCGGAACCGGGCTCTGTGCCGGGGCGGGTAGGGGGGAGCCTGCTTAAGATTCTCTGTCCCTCTGCCCCTCACCCCCGGCTTCCTCCCAAATAAATTAATAAATAAATAAAGGGTCTCTATCTTATACAGACACACCAAAAAAGGGTTTTTTTTCATTACCCACATCATCTTTCCTGCAAACCTTGCTCTTGCTTGTACATTTTTGCTTATACCTTGGAAGTCAGTCGTCTTTGTTTAAGTAACACAATAAACACGAGTATGTAAAAAGTGTGAGTGTCTCGGGCACACCCGGTCTCTCTGATATTCCAGGAAGCACCTGACCTCTGGCTCGAGAGCCGCCACCCTCCCTCCCACGGCTGCATTTCTGTGAAATATCCAGAATGGGTGACTCTACCCGCCCCCAGGCACCCGCGGAGTGCTGGCAGAGCGCCCAGAAAGACCCACCAGACTCAACCCTCCCAGGCCCCCACGGGACGCCTGCCTCCCAGCAGGGTCATCACCCTCCGGGGCGGATAGATCCACACCCTCCTTTCCTGCCCGGCTCCAGGCCTCAGCAGCCATGCCCTGATCTGGACCAGCCCACTGCTAGGGAGCAGGTAGGGAAGAGGGGGTGCACCATTCTGGGGGGAGACACAGGGCAGCCACGCTGGCAGAGACGTCCCCGTTCTTCCTGAGCGCCTAGCCCCATCCTGGACCCCAGCGCCTCGGCCCCCCCTCCGGGCCTGGCTTCGGGCCCTGCCCCCGCCCTCCCGCCACCACCCGGTCACGGGGCTGGGCCAGAGCCGCAGCGCCCAGGGCTGCGTGTGCAATCAGACCTGGGTGGACCAACGCTTCCTCTGTGACATCTTGGGGACATTCCTCACCACCCTGGCCTGTTTCTGCTTATGACAAATGGAAAAGATAACCAAATGTTGCTTAGACCTAACTGGGACACTCCACAAAACAGCCTCCCCGGGCGGCACCCACCAGTCACCGGCCCCTTTCTCTCTCTCTGCCTGCACATCCCTCTGGCCCTGGGCTCCTGGGGCAGCAGGGAGCTGCTGAGAGGTCCAGCCAAGCTGCAGTCCCCTGGGCTCCCCGCCTTGCGCAGCAGCTTCCGCAACCCCCAGCTCCTGGGCGCCGCCCGCTCCCCCAGGCCCCAGCCTCCGTTCATCCGTGCTGGAGAGGCCCAGACTGCGGAAGCACTCCAGGCTGGCTCCAGGCTGGCCACGCTGACCACATACTCACGCTAATTCTGCCAGAAAGACCAGCCTGTGGTTGGGAAGAACAGCCATTATGGTTTCCAGAAAATTCCTCCGAGCAGGGAGAAGCTGTTTGCCATTCCTGAGGCCTCTCCAGTCAGTCCGAATGCGGTTTTCCAATTAAGCTGGGACTGCTCCCAGATCTCTGCTTTAAACAACCATCTCTCCGCTTTCCCTCTAAAGAAACAAAACCCTTGGGCACCCCCCTCCCTTTTATTCGGTTTCTAAAGACCTCTGAGTGTTTTTTCCTGCTTGCACAGGTGGTGCACATTCTATCGCTCAGAAGCGCTGGTGGGAGGGCACCTGGGGGGTCGGAAGTCCAGGGCCATGCATGGGTGGGTCTGCTCACCAGGTTGGGGACTGCACAAGGAGAACCGAGCCTGGGGAAGGAAGACAAGTCCTCCTCTGGGCCAGACGAGCGAGATTGCACCTGGAAATTCTTAACTCTGCTTCCGGTCAAGTGGGGAGAAGGTTGAAGACCCCCGGCTGGCTCGGAGTTCCTCAGCCCAAGTGAGATATCGGGGGCTGGACATGACCTTTAGGTCATGTGGAGGGCCGAGAAGGAAAAAAACCAAGGACAAAGTAAGGAAGAGAGGACCGATGAAGAGAAATGATCAGAGACGTGGAAGGAGATGGACAGGAGGAGGAGAGAGGCACACCATGGGCCAGCCACGTTCCGTGGCCAGAAAGGCCGTTTAGATGAGGTCTCTGAGGTCTAGTGGACCTGCCACCCGTGATGTCACCAACCACCAGGATGCATCGAGCCCGCTCTGAGTCTAGCCTTTAAGAAGATGGGCCGCTGCTACTTCCTTCCTCTTGACATGACCTCTCTGAGGACACTCCCTGGCAGAACCAAGGTCCCATGCTGAGAGGAGCCCAGCCTGGGACACAGACAGCCTCCCCGGTCAGCATGCAGTGCCAGCTCCGTGAGCAAGGCGTCCTGGGGTCCCCCGGCGTGCTCAGGCTTACCCACAACAGCAGCCGGCCCAGAAGACCTCCCCGGAGCCCTGCCAGCTCACAGAATCGGCAGATAAATGATCCCTTCAGAGCCTTCTCCAGAACAAGGTCAATGCTTTGGTGGGGATAGAGCCCTAACCAAAAGGGGTAAAGTGTGAACAGGTGCGTATGTGCTTGTGCCCCTGTGTGTGCAGGGAACAGAGACAGCGTTCGGAAGCTCCTCCCTGAGGAAGCTGACCAGCCGTGAGAGGAGGAGACAGAGGGGGCTTGTTCAGGGCACGTCACTACTTAATGGGTTCCTTCCTCCCGGTCCCACCCCCGCCCCCCAAAGCCAGCTCACGGCCTCCGCAGGGGGTCTGCCAGAGACACCCATGGGGAGGGGAGCAGCCCTTGCAGTCAGAGCCTTGGCCGGGGTCCCTGCCACTTAACTCCTGGACCTCAGTCTCCACCTCTCTAAAGTGGGGCCAAGGATACTCGACCTGCCAGTGTTTTGGGGCTGTGGCTAGAAATAAACAAAACTAAGGATACAGAACTGTCAGGGGAAAGGCCAGTGCAAGAGGTTATCATTAGGACTCTCCAAAGGGAGGAGGGGGTGGGGGTCCAGGAGCTCACAGCCTCCCTCAGGGGACGCAACACATTTCCATACAAGCGGCTCAGGAAGGTCAAGTTTGCCCGAAGGGCTTTGAATCTCAGCACCAACTTGAAGAAAGCCCCCAGGGTGGCTCAGATGGTCCACCAAGAGCCTGCCCGGCCTTTGACCCCCGTGAGAACCCCTCAGATTTGCAGGTACATCAAGGGCTGCTTCTGGGACCAAAAACGATAGCCATTCCCTGAGCATTTGCCGGAGATGCCGGCACCCTCTCTGTTTATCGTAATCTCATTTTCCGCCTCCAACATCTGTAGCTGAAAATAAGTGCGCCCTCCTGGGGTGGGGGAGCAAGCACCAGAAAATGAGGCTGAAGACATCATAGGTACAAAAACAGTCACGGGCACATTTCTCCCCCTGACCTGCAGGCAGTGTCCCGAACGGCGGTGTGTGCAACCTGGGGGAGCTGGGGAGAGGGGGTGTGAGCCACATGAAGGGGGAAAATAAATAAAATCGCACACCGTGCTCGGAGAGGGTCCGCGGTAGCGACCAATCGCGGTGGAGCAGGCTCTCCTGATGGAGGCGGCTTTCGGGCTTTCCAGTGGTTTCCATGGCACCCGAGCCTCCCTAATCCTCACCCAAACAAGTCTCCTTCAGCTCACCTTGTGTCACCGAGCCAGAGGGGACAGGGAGTAAGTGTGACAAATATGCTGATAGCGAGAAAGTAGCGGGTGAGTGTGTGTGTGTGTGTGAAGAAGATGGGGCCGGGCAGAGCCAGTTTTCCTCCAGAATAAGTGACCTTGGTCATTGCTTGGGGCTCCGAGGGCATATCTGGGAGCCAGACCAACCAAAGTCTGATTTGGAGAAATCCATGGACTCAGACACCGGCCGGGTTTGGAGGGGAAGGTGCCTGGGACCCTTGCCGTGGACGGCAGGTCCTTCACAGCAGGTGGCTCATCAGTGCAGAACTCTGAGCCCTTCTCAGCCTCAGAACCCCTAGAGAAGGAGGTGTGCAAACCATCTCCCCGCCCCCAGAGCCGAAGCACCCCCATCTGGTGACGTTTTCTCTTGGATTCGTTCAACAACTACTGAGCGCCCTCTTGGGCCAGGCACAGGACGGGGCTGCGGGCAGAGCTGCTGGCCGGACCGGCCACGCGCCACCTGTCCCTCTCTGCACCGGGCTCAGCAGACAGGCAGGCTTGCCCCCAAATCTCGCCCTCTGTGGCATCCTCCACTTGCCTGCCGCTCAGATCAGACCCCCCGAGGCCTCAAAAAGGATACCAGGTGCTCCGTTCTCCCTTTCATCTGATCGTTCTCTCCCATTTCTGTCTCCTGTTTAAAAATGCTCTTTTTTTTTTTTTAAAGATTTTATTTATTTATTTTTCAGAGAGAGCGAGCACAGGCAGAGGCAGAGAGAGAAGCAGGCTCCCTGCCGAGCAAGGAGCCTGATGTGGGACTCGATCCCAGGACGCCGGGATCATGACCCAAGCCGCTTAACCAACTGAGCCACCCAGGCGTCCCAATGGTGGGAAAATTAGCATAAAAGAAACAGAAAATGAGGCTCAGGAAGAATGTCTGAAGTGTGGGGATGTGTTAGCCTGCCAGAGGCTCTTCCTCTCCAAGCCCAGTGGCTGGGAGCTGGGCCTCCCCTCTCCCCTCCCACCAGCAGAGGCGGGCCATGGGTCAGGGTGGGCATATGGCACCAGGTGAGCTCAGGACCATGGGAGACCACCATCTGCTGCGGGGTCCCTGTGGGCATCTGGTGCGTCACCCTAGGACCCCGAAGAGTCAAAGTCTCCATGAGCTGTGCTCCTTCTCTACCCAGAGATTCAAGCCACCACTCCCTGCTCCTTTTCCCGGGGCACCTGGGCCACGTGCTCCACCGCCCTCGGGAAGAGCCAGTTGAGCTCCTGCCACGGACTCCCCCCAGACCGACCACCCCCTGGTACCCTCACTTACCCACACAAAGATACCAGGACCCTGGTCTACAAAGGAGCCAGCTAGAGAGCGTTGCCCCAGTTTCCGCCGTCCCGGAGAGGGGGCTGGCTGCCCCCCAGGCAAGCCCAGGGGTTCGAGAGAAGGCTGATGGCCCCATGGTGAGAGGATGGGCTCTAGAGCCAACATGCCTGGGCTCACATCACATCGAGTCAGCTTCCCACTTATTAACCGTGGGACCCGGCCTGTCCCTGTTTTCCAGTGCATCCCTGCAGGGGCAGGGGGAGTAGCACCGTCTCCCTGAGTCACTGCCGAGGTACCATAGGTAAGGCACTCGAAACAGTGCCAAGCGCACGGGAGGCACAGAGCAGAGACCTGGGGACAGAGGCACGAAGCAGAGCTCTGCGTTCAGCCAGACCCTGAATGCCCCCCCCACCCCCATGCCAGGCAGGTCATCGCCGCCCCCCTGGCAGAGCAGGAGGTTGGAAGATGGGTATTTCCCCCCCCCAGTCAGATCCGGGGAGACAGAACCTCCCAGGGGTGTCCTTGTCCCCAGGGCCCCGGGCCTCCTCCACTCGACTGAAGAGCAGGGCAGGGTGTGGGAATGGGGCTGAGCTGCTGCCTCAGCGTCACCCCACTCTGCACAACTCCAGGGGGTGCCACATACATCCATGGGAACCCATGGTCTTTTCCACATGGAGGGCAAGTCCTATAGGGTACAGGCCAAGGCCATTTGTCCACTGGAGGCTGTGTAAAGGCCCAGAGGATGAGCCAAGAAGGGAGAGTGGCAGACGGGGGACACGGAGTGCATGGGAGCCCACTTTGGCAGCAGGGCCCAGCCTGGGGGACACACGGGTTTTCCCTTTTCCTACAGGAGTGTGGCCTGGCTCTGTCCTTGAGACTGGGAGAAACAGCTTGCCGGACTCCTGGTCCACACCATCTCACGCCCCACCTCTAAGACTGGTGGCTCTCAGGGCCACGGGCTCTCCCTGCACCCCAACCCCCCACGGCTGGGGGCAGGAGCTACAGGCACCCTGAGCGAAGATGTGGGTTCCTCCCTGTCTCTGTCCCATGCTGACTTCCGCTCAGTCGCCAGGGAGATGGCAGCCAGCCCTCACAAAGCCTCCCTGCACTGGGAGAAGACAGACAGGAGGACCGATGGGGGGCAAGGCCATGTTCCTTCCCATGGCCGGGGAGAGGGGGGAAATCACAGGGAGAGAGCAGTGACTGGAGACACGGCTATAGGGTGTGTGCAAGGGCACGTGTGTGCCTATGTGTGCAGACGTGAGTGTCCAGGTGCACGCCCACACAGGGGGATGTGTAAACACAGCGTGCTCAAGCACGTGGGAGTGTGGATGTGTGCAAATGTGCACATGTTTGTGTTCTGGACACATGTACGTGGCGCGAGGGGGAGAGGGAGGGAGGAGGAGAGCAGAGCTGGCCAGAGGGTCCTTCTGCCCTACAGAGCCAGCCCACGGGCAGCCCCAGGAAGTCGGAGCTGCAGGGCCCGCTGCTGGCTGCTTCTCAGAGGCTGGCACACGGCAGGGGCACGGTGACTTGCCGGTGCCCGCCCAACAGATCGCACAGGTCATAGGTGCCTCCCAGTCCAGGATGTGCTCCCCCCTTTCCTCCTCACCTTCAGTAGCTCCCCCTCCAGGCCAGCACAGCCCACCCCCAGGCCCCCGAAGGAGGCTTCTCTCATGCCTCTCCAGGCCCTCCAGGCCCCCCTCCATGCCTCTTCCCTCTCAGCATGGGCTGCCTGTTCCTCACCCAGGAACATGGCGATTTCCTGCCCACTCTTCAGGCCGGGTGATGTAAGCTGTTTTTCTAGTGGTCAGCCAAAGAACCTTCCAGGCCTTCATTTGTCTGAATGCAGAGGCCTTTGGGGATGAACTTAGCTGGCTTACTTCTGCCCAGCATCTTGCAGCCGTCTAGGCCAGTGTGGCCTCTAGACCGCTGGGAAGCAAGAAACAGGGCCCGGCAAAAGGAGCCAGGGACTAGAGACTTCCTCAGACAGGATGCGCCCATGGATGTAGCCAGTGTTTCCAGCCGCGTTGGCTGGGGCTCAAACTGAGCCCAGTCACACCTGAGCGTATGGGAGACTCCAGGACGCCAGCCACAGCATTGACCCCTGCCCTGCTCCGGGATCTGCACCCCGAGTGTGTGATGGCCCGGACATGTCCGGAGATGAGCGGACAGCTGACCTCACCACAGGAGATCCCCACCAGGCTCTTCTCCGGGCTCTCCAAGGGTCCTGGCAACCCACTCTGGGCATTGTCAACCTCAAGGTCAGGAAATTCTCCTTGGGTGAGCTTCCCGAGTCAGAAGCCTGGCTGTGTCCTAGCAGACCCACCTGCCCTATCTAGGGCCTCCAGATGTGGTCTGGAGATCACGGTGTGCCCGATTCAGCGTCTCGTGGAGACTAAATACACCGCCCACCCAGGCCCTGGCCTGGAGCAGACCGCCTTCCTTCTCAGTCTGGGCCCCAAGACGGGCCTGGTTCCCCCCTCCATGCCTCTTCCCTCACCTAGCTCCAGACTCTAGGCACTCGGGGCTGGGCAGACCTCAGCCTCTCTTTCTCTGCCTCTCCTCTCCATCTCTTCCCTCTGCAGGGATCTCTTGCCCTACCCTTCAGGAAGCCGTGGAGACAGTCCCCTTTCCTAGATACCTCTCTTGTTCCCAAGTCTGGCTTGGGTGCCGCCCCTGTCATGCCCCAAACGTCCGTGACCACAGTACCGACTGCGGTGAACTGGGATTACCCCATCACCTGCCTCACAGGGGGTATGACCTCTGGTAAGAAGAGAGCCCAGAGCAGAGGGTCATATGCCCGTCAGGCAACACGCAGGATATGTCCATGATGCACACGTGGCATGAGCGGGTCTCCCCGGTGCAGAACCAGACCCCACCCTGGAGCCAGTGACTCCAACCGATGGGACCGAGGTGGGACTGGGAGCCTCTTCCAGAGGGCTGCTGGGAGAGCGGCCCGTCTCCCGGCCCTACCCCCTACCTCCAGCTCCTGTCCCCCCACAGTCCCCGCCACCTCCTGATGCAGACTCATCAGCTGTTGCCATGGAGACCAGCCCACAATCAGCTCGGTGCCCTCCCACTGCACGGGGCGGGCAGAGCAAAGGTGGCAGTCAGCCGCTCACGAGAAAACCTGCCCGGCGAGGGGGCGCCGGGCTCTGGACTCACACAAGCCGGGGCTCAGGGTCAGCAGCCACTCACTCGCACTGTCCTTCCCACCGCAGGGTGACGCCGGGCAAGACACTTCCCTTCCCTGAGACACGCAGGATTTGAGGGATGAGATGAACCACGCCGGGCAAGGGTCACCAACGTGTCCTTTCAGGGTGCCAGCCTCGAATTAGCTTTTTTTCCAGAGTTTCTGTCCCTTCGGCCTTTGCGGATAATTCCCCCCAACTCAGGCAAGACCAGAGGAAGAAGGAGGGACTCCAGTCCCTGCCGGCAGGAAAAGACTGTGACATGTGAAGACTAAGAGGAAGCCTCCGCGGCCACTAATTCGATCTGGCTCCAGAGCCGTGAATGTGGGATCCACGTTGGCCACTTGCCAGATAATGAGCAAAGCCGCTCAGGGCAGCGGCCCTTCCTCGAAAGATGTCAGTTAGGGTCAAACTCACCTGCTGGCCTCCGCGTCTCCCTAGAGTAAGACTGGAGCAGGAGGTGTCCCCTGGTCACCTTACTGCTCTACGTGGTGCCCATTTCTGGAGACGGCTGATAATCCCTGAACCTGCAGGGGCTGGGGACAAGGACATGCAGAGATGCCGTAAGTGGCCGGTGGCACGGAGGAAGCCGGCCCGGATCCCGCACGGAGCCGAGCACCGAATCTCAGGCAGGCCTGCGTGCGCCCTGGTCCGAAATGCCGCCCCCCACCCTTTCCAGAACGTCAGTCCAGCCCAGCTGCTGGGTTTTTGTCTGCCGGGAACAGTCCCCAAAGTTGGAGACAGGAAGTGGTCCCTTTTGTTAAATGCTAGATGGGCAGCTGGAAGGACGAATGGATGTCGGCAGGAAGTGCAGGAAAGGAGCAGCGAAGGGAGTCCTTCTCAGAGCGGAGGCCACAGAGATCCCGAGAGCGGGCGGGCGGCTGGGCAGGCTCTGGGAGCAGGATTCCGGGGCCGGGATCTCTGAACGCCTCTCCGGGGGCTGGGGGTGGAGAAGAAGGGGACCCACAGCTCTGCTCCTTATTCTCTTTCCCCTGGAACTCTCCGTACCCTGAAAGGCTGGACTATGTCCCTCACCCCCAGGCAGGAAGCCCCACCCCAGACTGACAGAAAGTTGGAGGAAATTTAGAGAAAACGTGACTAAACACAGTTTGGGGGCAGGATAATAAAAATAGATATTGCCCCAACCTCTTGGAAGATCCGATGGTTCTAGAAGGCCCGTACTTGGCCCCGCTGTGAGGGGCGTCCGGTTACCCCATTTCACAGAGCAGGACCCCGAGGCTCCAGCAGCCGCGACTCGCCCCTACCTGGGGCGTGTGAGCAGCGGCGCTAGGGTGTCTATCGGAGAACCCGGAGCCTGATGCAGTTATCCTTACCGAGCCCCATGTCTTCCCGGCTTCCCGGGGCCGCCGGGTCTGTTGACCGCGAGCACCATCCTCGGGGGCGAGCGGCAGGACCGGCAGGTTATATTTCCTGTTTGCTTACGGCTCCCCAAAAGTGGGCGATCTCCGAAGTTCGTGGTGTAGCTCTCCTCAAGGCATGTGCGGACACTCGCTGGGAAAGAGAAGTGGCTGGATTGAAAGTAGCCATTCCTCATGACACCTGCATGTACAGCTCAGGAAAGACCCACAGGCCGGGAGAGGCGGAGCTGAAGCACAGGTTTTTCACAGCCGCTAAGCAGATGTGCCGCTTCGTCTCCCAGGACTAGGAGGAGGGCCCCTGGGCTGGGCCCCTGATGGCTCTCTCTTCAGATGTGAGCACGGGAAGAGCTAGGTGGGGTCTCACATGCCGTCCAGATCAGGCACTCGCAGAAAGGGAGGAAAGAGAAAGACTTTGCTGGTCACCCTTGGACCCCCCCCCGTGGGGCCTGAGGTTCAGGGGCCGCACAGTTGGGGAAATAGTTGCCCAGGACCCCAAGAGGTAACACAGAGGATAAGGGGGAGTGTGGCTCTGGGTGAGCAATGGGCCATCCTGCTCACTCAAGTTCACCTTCCCATCCTCTCCCTGCCAAACTCTAAAGACCGCCCCCAGGATTTCTCTGGTCTCCCCCTACTTGAAAGGCATGACTTCATTATACTATAGACCCCTCCCGACTAGAGACTATCTAGGGGCACTGTCTTTCCATCTCCAGCACCTAGCTGCCTTCCTAACCCATGGCAGCCACTCAGTGTTTGTTGAGTGAGTGCATGACCCACAAACAAGTCAGCTAATGCTACGATAATACCGTGTAACAGATAATCCCCCAAATCTCAATGACTCACAACAGAAACCACTGACCTTTTTTCTTATCCATGGGGACAAGCCCACAGGTCTCTTCCAGGACCAAGTGCCTCCTCTGGGGACCAGCAGCCACAGGGAGCCCGTTCTGCTCATGCTGAATAACAGAAACATAAGAGCCCCATCACACGTGCATATATGAAGCCACCACCCAGGCCACACCCACAAACACACCATGTGTGACCCGGCCACCGTGGATGGGCTGGGGCAAACGGTGCACCCACTCCAGCAGGGGGCACCGCAGAGCCACCTGGCAAAAGGTGCAGATGTGAAATTCTACATAGAGAGGGATGCAAGGATTCTGGAACCAAGGGTCTGACCCGCCACAAAGCAGAGGATGGAAACCACGGCAGAGCTCGGCGTCCTCTGCAGGCTCGCTCGGACAGGACGTGTGGAAATTGCTCCAAGAGGTACAAAGCACCGGTTAAATGCCATGACACAGCAATGTCATGGCGAAATGTCCCCTCCATGGGACAGCAGAATTACCATAAAGAGACCTCATTCTTGGAGAGAGGAATGGGGTGCTGGCCAGAGGGACTCACCTCATAACAGGACTGGAGCTGTGTGGGGCCCGTTAATGCGGCTCTAACGAGCCTCCTGGGCCAGCGGTCCTCAGAGGATGGCCATGGGTAGGCCCCAGGGTGCCAGGCTGGCCTTGCAAAAGCTGTTAAGATAGAGAATACATGGGGGTATCATCAACCCTCCCAGCCCCATGTCAGCATATCCCCAGATTCGGGAAAAGGGGGACTGGCCCCAGATTCAGAAGGTTCCCGCCCGCCCCTTCCAAGTGCACACACACATGTGCACACACAGACCCTGCCCCCCAAAGAGGCTCATTTCAAAGAGGTGAGTACACTGAGTCACTGATCTCAGAGCTCCTTGGGCACGGTGGCTGGAGACTGGAGCAGGCTCGGGGGATAGGCTCCCTCGGGTCTCAGTGAGACTCCGGGGAGAGAGGGAAGCTCCTGCCAGCCCTGCTGGTTTTCAGAAGTTTGTGCATTTTTTAGTCTCCTTTTTTCCTTTTTTCCCTTTCCAAAGCTCCGCTCACTCAAGAGAATAATGTAAACACTTAGGATGGCATTTTAATAGTCCCAGGGGCACTGATCATTATTATGAATTTAAAAATAGCCGAGTTAGGAATATTTGCCAGGGCAATCACGCAGTGCTCTCTCTGGGGTGAAATCCTACCCGCTCGGTGGTGCTCTTATTCTCTGAGCACTTGCTCCTCTGTTGTCTCAAAGGGGAGGAGTTACTCTCCCAATTAGGGCAATCTGAAGACAGGGGTCACAAAGGGTCAGAAAGCTCACTAACTGGGCGATGCCACCAGGAGGGATCAGAGCCAGGTGGCCTCCTCTCCTCCCTGCTAGAATTTCCCAGACTTCATCCTCAGCTCCCCCAACCACCTTCGCCTCTCCTGGCCACCTGAGACTCCAGGTCCCCGCCTCACTCCCCAGATCCTACCCCAGCCCCACCTGTACTGCCTCCTGGTCTCATGCTACCAATTAGCTCCCCCCTTCTGCAGCCTTTCCCGTGCCTGGTATGGTCCTGCCTCTGTGCACAGATGGGATCTGGTCTCTCCCCAGCCAGCCCCCGTAGATCACCCTCCTGCAAACACACAGACGCCCCCCTGCCCTCCCCCACCAGGCTCCCCCAAAAGCAGGGCAGGCGGACTCTTTAGCAGGTGACCCCAGGCAGTGGGGGCCAGAAGGGACCTGCGGGGTGCAGCCTGGTCCACACCCACCACGTGGGTGCCATAAAGACATGCTATCACCCCAGAGACCAAATATGTCTGAGGCCCCCAGACTGGCCTGGGGTTCAAGGGCATGTGCCGCAGTCCATGCTTCCTGGGTGGGTCCCCTGCCTGGGCTGGTGCTGGGGCGTGGTCCTCGTGCTGGGACCCCCAGTGCTACTTGCTACTTCCCTACCTTCTGCGGTCACTGGCTCTTCCTCTCCATTTCCCCAGCAGTGGGAATCAGCCTCCAGTTCCTAGGGAAGCGTTTCAGGGCAGGCCAACCTCCGCTCCCAGCCCAGGAGGAGGGCGTGCGGGGGGAGACGCACCGACAGTCACCAACCCCATCCTGTACCAGGTGCCAAGACAGGCGATCTGCACGCACTCTGTTCTCTCACTGTCCTCGAACCTGACCCCTAGCAGGTAGGGCCCGTCATTCCCATTTTGCAGATGAGAAGACTGAGGCTCAGAGAGAACAAGGAGTTTGCTCAAAACTACTGTATCAGTCAGCTCGGGCTGCATTAACAAAATTCCGCAGACGGGGGCTTTGAAGGGCAGACACGCATCACTCACCGCTCTGGACGCTGGAAGTCCAAGACTGGGGTGCGGGCAGATTCGGTTCCTGGTGAGCGCTTTCTCCCCGGCTGGCAGACCATGACCTGCTTGCGTCTTCATGTGGCAGGAGAGTCTGGTGTCTCTTCTCTTCTTACAAGGGCACGTGTTCCACCATGAGGGATCCAGCCTCATGACCTTATCCAAACCCAAAGACCCCCAAAGGCCCTGTCTCCAACAATCACATTGGAGGTTAGGGCTTCAACGTAGGAATGTGGGGTAGCACCCAATTCAGTTCATAGTGCTCAGCTGATAAGAGGTGGCACCAAGATCCAGACTGGGGTCTGCCAGAGGAACACCCGGCTGGCTCAGTCCATAGAGCACATGACTCTTGATCTTAAAGTCAGAAGTTCAAGCCCCACGTTGGGTGTGGAGATGACTTAAAGACAAATAAACTTGGGGTGCCTGGGTGGCTCAGTGGGTTAAGCCTCTGTCATGATCTCAGGGTCCTGGGATCGAGTCCCGCATCAGGCTCTCTGCTTGGCAGGGAGCCTGCTTCCTCCTCTCCCTCTGCCTGCCTCTCTGCCTACTTATGACCTCTCTCTCTGTCAAATAAGTAAAAAATAATCTTAAATTTTAAAAAATGTTAAATAAATGAATAAATAAACAAAATTTAGGGGCATTGGGGAGCTCAGTCGATTAAGCATCTGACTCAATTTCAGCTCAGGTCACGATCTCAGGGTTGTGGGATTGAGCCCTGCGTTGGGGCTCTGCACAGGGTGTGGGGCCTGCTGGGGATTCTCTCTCTCCCTGCCCCTCCCCCCCAAATAAATAAATAAACAAACTTGGAACTCAGGTGTTCCAGAGTCAACACAGGCTCTCGCCCCTCGTCAGTCTGTCTCTCTTCAGGAGATAAGCACCAGCCCCACCACGGGGCCATATGCAAACTGGTCACACGGGACCCTTGGGTTGGGGACTGAGGAGGACAGGCCTGGGGACCATGGCTGAGGGTCCGCTTCCTGCTCCACCTGCACAGGCTGGCCATGAGCTATTTTCTCAAGCAACTCCTAATGACATGCTTGTCCTCAGGAATGTCCCCTGGGGGCATCTTCGAAGGCCATTTGTCCCACCTCTCCTAGGAGCCCCCAGGCCACGGGTCACTTCCCAAAAGGGGTATGAGCACTCAGTCCAGAATCCTGTTCCCACACAACCCTGACAGCCCAAGGGACAGTTCCACGAACTCCAGGATGGTGGAAAATTCTAGACCAGTCACCTGAGCAAGGCTAATATGATTCCAGACCAGTCACCTGAGCAAGGCTAACATGGACTGGCTGTCCTCGCAGGTGCCACATCGCTGTCACCATGACCTGTGTCCCCTGGCTTTTTCCTAGAGTGTGGGGCTTGTGGGTCAAAGCTGGGCAGGGGCAACAGAGTGACAACAAGAACAGTGTGCTGTAGTGGGTTCACATGCGGTGGGTCAAATCCCCTAAAAGGTCGTGGTTAAGTTCTAACCCCAAGTGAATATGAGGTTATCTGGGAATAAGGTCTTTGCAGATGGAATTAGTTATGATGAGGTCCCAGGGATCCGGCCCTAAATGCAACAGGCAGGCCTGCCAGCCGCCACCAGAAGCCAGGAGAGAGGCGTGGGACGGTCTCTCCATAGAGCTGCAGAGGGAGCCGCCTTTGCCAACACCTCGATTTCGGGACTTCTGGCCTCCACAGCCATGTGAGAGTCAAGTCCCCCTGTCTCCAGGGATCTGTGCGAGCAACCCAAGCCCTCCTCAGAAAGACACGGGGTGGGGGTCGCTGTCAGCGAGTCCTCATGGGAACACCATGCAATATTGTGATTTATAACAGAAAATAGATTGGGTTTTCATCCCTGTTTCTGCCAGAGAGCTCCTAAAGCCCTGGGAATTTCCTAAGTGGTGAGAACAATAAAGATGTCTTTTGTTAATATTGAGTCTGTGACTGAGGTTGGGGCCCTATGACGGAGGGGTGGAACACTCCGCTGACCCACCCAGGAAGTCCCATCCGCTGACCTCCAGGAAGGGAGAGGGGCTGGAGGGTGAGGCCGTCACCGATGGCCCAAGCTCTATAACCCATCGTGCCTTGTTAAGGAAGCCTCCATCGAAACCCAGGGGACCAGGTTCGGCGAGCTTCTGGGTTGATGGACACGTGGAAATTTGGAAGGAGCAGCAAACCGGAAGAGGCCTTCCCCCTTCCCCACATGTTGCCTTCTGCATCTCTTCCCTCTGGCTGTTCTGAGTTACCTCCTGTTATAATACACCAGTGAGACAGTGAGGAAAAGGGTTTCCCAAGTTCTGGGAGGCACTCGAGCAAATTAATTGGACCCAAAGAGGAGGTCGTTGGAACCTCCAAACTATAGCCTGTCGTTCGATTGACCTCTGGGGCCGGGGAGGGGGCACCCTGGTGGGACTGAGACCTTACCCTGAGGGGTCTGATGCTGTCTCCAGGCAGATGTGTCAAAACTGAGTCTCATTATAGGACCCGAAGCTGGTGTCAGGGAATTCCTCGGTGGTGCGACGGGGAAAGCCACCTGCCTGGGAATTCGGTCCCAAAACACTTTTATACCAACACTGGGCACCTACCACCCAGCAGACAAGGCAGGACTTGAGGTCTGAGGGAGCTCTGTTCGGAGCAACCCCTACTGGGGGCCGGCACATCGTGCCCTCGATCTGGAGTTCTCAACACCCACCTCCCAGCACTACTCAGAATAACAGTAGGAAGGCCAACCCTTCCCAGGCACCTGCTAGGACCTCACAGACATTACTCCCCACCCTCTGAGACACGTGTGGTCACTGCAGATCAGATGAGCGGGTCACGGAGAAGCTTCTAGAACAGTCATGGCACACAGGAGTGCTCAGTGCGGTTCCCGTCTTTCCTCATGAGGACGCAGGGAACCCCAAGGCATTCTTTTGCGGATGCTTATAACTGAGAGAGTCAGCAGAGTGGTAGGTGTCAAAGGCTGGAGGGTCAGGCCTCTGGCTCCGTGGCTCTTGTCCTCCCAGCGCCTCTCCCCAGCAGGCCTGCCCCTGCCCAAGGGTGACACAAGACCTCCTCACTCCCGGCCAACGGTTCTGTCATTTCCCCGATACCTGGCTCCCCCTTAACTGGTCCTGGGGGTCCACTGCTGACCTTCCCATCACCACTCACAAGCCCCCACTGTGCCCTTGTGCTGTGCCGCATGTCCACACTACACCATGGAGTCCCAAAGTCACAGACACGACCCCCGACCTTGGGAGCAGGCCCGGCCCACCTCTAGAGACCCATGGGCCTCGAGGGATGGGAGAAGCCACAGGCCATCCTGACTCCCTGTGCCCACAGCCCTGCCCTCCTGAGCCACCTTCCAGGGATCACCTGTAAGTCCGGGTCTCTCCAACTGGGGCCCCCACAGGCTGGGGGGGGGTGGGGAGTAGGGGCTACCAGAAGGCCCGGGACACATTCATTGGCACATCTTGCTGGGGCCATCATTTTACTCAAAAAACTGGGGGGTGGGATGTAGGGGAAGGTCAAGAATTCGGTTGGCAAACAATCTGAAACCTAATGGGTCTATGAAGACCCACGGGGCTGTACTATGGGGCAGGCGCACCTGCGTTTCTGAGACAAGCCTCTGTTCTGGTCACCAGCAATCCAGAGTGTCGGGGGTCCAGCCCCCCACACCCCTGCCTGCTGCTGGGAGGGAACGAAACTGGCCCCGCACGAGGCGCTCCCATCTTCCTGAGAGGACATCCTCCACTCCCTTCTAGGCCCACCCGAATGCTCACCCTCCTCTTGGTCCAAGAGAGCTTGGCCACAAAGTGGTCATTGCACAACAGAATGTCCCTGAAGTCCCTGAACCCCCCTCCAGCGAGGGCAGCAGCCCCAGCGCAAGGCGCAAGGACACTAGCATTAATCATTCTTCTCCCGTTCGGCCAGGCCCCCCGCGTCCTGTAGGTACCACATACACACACATAACCTTTAAAGGCCAGGGTGACAGCCCCAGGGAGGGGGAGCTCAAAATCCCCGCACACTGCCCCCTCCTCCACTGCCCCCCCCCCCGTCCCAGAACGGAAGAGGATTTAGAATAAGGAAGAAGAGCTTCTCACAGACCCATCCATCAGATTGACTGAATTCGGGCCACCAAGAATCCAGGGAGGTTTTCCAAGCAGGACAAAGGCCAAGGAATGATGGTTGTGAGAGTGGCTGAGCCTGTCTACCTTCCCCAGGGACAGCTGTGTCCCTGATGACAGGGCCTTTCCCACCAAGGGGGCAAGCGGTCCTGAGGGTCCAGGGGGTCCTAGGGGTCCAGGAGGCAGGGGCTGTGCCTGGGGCCTGACACCAGGTCTACTGTGCTCATCCCACCACTTGCTCAGTAAAGCCACTGAGCCTCCAGCACCTTCCAAGGCATGACCTTGGTGCCAGGGGTGCACAGAGAAATCAAAGAATTCTCTGCCCCCCAGAGTCTGTAGGGAAGGGGAGTCAGGCTTACAGGAAATCATTGTTATAGGCATGAGGCTAAACCCTAGGAGGGGGTAGGGAGGAGGCACCGTGGGGCCCTGAGAGGGGAAAGAAGCACAAGTGGCCAGAGAGAAGACAGAGACTGCATCCCTGCCAAGGGGATATTTGGTCTGGGTCTCACAGCATGAGTAGGAGTTCTCTAGGCAGACAAACGGAACTTGGATGGAGTGGCAAGGACATGGATGGTGATGAGGAGGCCAAGGCTGGGGTCTGGGCCACCAGGGAGGATCAGTGAGGCCAGCCTGGAGCAGGGCCACAATGTGGAAGACAATGGGCTGGGCCACCCAGATGCCCCGTCAATGCTGGTCACACGCACGCATGGATGGCCTCAGCACAAGAGGCCCACCCAAGGCCTGGCCCTTCCTGGAAGGGGCCACAGCCAAGTTCCCATGGATGGAGGGTATGATGGCCCGGCAGGCTCGGCCAGCTCAGGACTGCTCTGGGGCCCAGACTCTCCCTCTGCCTCCTCCCCCTTCCTTCCCTGCCTTCTTTCTCTAATTAACGTCCTGCAGGCTCAGTCACCTCCAGGGAAACCACACCTGCAACACAGCAGCCGTGGGGTAAAGGTAAAGGCTGTCATTTAGATCTAAGTGGTCAATAAACCAGATCAGAAATAAAAGCTCCCACCAAGACGAGGCACAAACTCGTTTTAATTTCATAATCAAGACTCACTCTGTTCCTGAAACATCCTCCAAGGAGAGGGCGGGCACCTGCATCCGCTCGGAGCAGCCGGGCTGCTGGTCATCCACGCGCCCCGCTTCCTGGACCAGGACTCGGCCCACGAAGGACGTTAGTGGGTGGTGGAGAGAGCTCGGCCTGAAGAAGCTCTGTGGGGGCAGAAGTGGGCAAAGGGACGGAGATGACGTGTCACCCCACAACGAGGCCGACGACACTGAGGATGTCCAATAAGGGCACCAGGAGCATAGCTCAACAGAGCTGCTGAAAACCTCCAACCTGCAGACAGATCCGGCTCCTACCCAGAGCCTACCCAGCCACCAGGCACTCCCAGCTCCCAGAGAAGGCGACCTGGAGTTACCTGGGCAACAGAGGCTGGCACCTGTGCTCTCAGGATGGGAAATGGAGAGGTAACAAGCAGAGCTCCCCTCCTCCTCTTCTCCTCCCCAGATCCCTGGCTGAGAAACTCAAGGTTGGAGACAAAATTAATTTGCCTTAAGGTGCTTGAGTTTATCCATTAATTACACGTGTCCTCCCCAGCAATTTTCCACCTGCTTCCCATAAACATCGTCACGCGTCTGGTGGAGAACCAGCCTCACACCCAGCGCTGAGTGGCTGGTGGATTACATTGTACGCTTAGTCGCATCGGATTCGTTAAAAAGACACCGAGGTATGTCACTCGCTTCTTTTGACCTGCCTGGCTGTCTTCATTTGCAGCTTGGAGAGGGAGGCAGACTGTCCTCTGCTTCTCTAATGTGCCAAGCACAGGTGACAGCCGTCCCTGTGGATGACCCATGTTCCCATGACGATGTGCAGGTGAGTGTGTCTTCCCCTCTCACCTCCTCCCTGGTGGATCTCAGGGGACCGGCGGGCTCAGGCTTGGGGCGGCTCAGGGTGGGGGGAGGGGAGGATGCCCGGGGTTGGAACCAGGTTGGAGATCCACCCCCTAAGGCATGAGGGTGGAGGCAGTGACCTGGGCAGCCGCCTTCCTGCCCGGGTTGAGGCAGGTGTGAGCCCCTCCGGGGGCAGCCCCGAGTCAGAGGGTTCTTACGAGCTAAGTAGAACCTGGGCAGCTTGGAAGGCTCCAAGGTGTAAGCCTAGAGAATAACTGAGCACAAGACAGGGGCCTCAGAGGAGCAGGAGGGCGAAGGAGCCTAGAATGGAGCAGGACGAGGTGTGGCAGGTGAAGCAAGTGGCAGGGGCGGGGGGGGGGGGGGGGGTGGGGGGAGGACACAGGGGGGGCGGGCAGGGGGGGTAGCGAGAGGGCGGGGCCTGCCAGGCTGGGCCTGGGTGCTGGGCAACTGGGCCCACACCCCATCCCAGAGGGGGCAGGGCCTGGCGGAGTCACCAGAAGGCCAGCCCTGGAGAGAGGAGGCCGAGCAGAGGAGGAAGAGGCCATGGCAGGGTGGGACAGCGAGAGATCTTGAGGAGTAGCCCAGGATCTGTCGCCATGGCAACAACTCAGGTCTAGAGGGAGGCAGCCTGGCAGCTCCTGTGACATCACGGGCCACCAGAGATACCCATTGTAAAGAGTCCGTTCCCACCACCGCCTGCCCAGCCCTCCGGACGTCCAGACATGGGGCCCGTCCAGGGGGCCCCGGTGCTCTAACCTCTGAGACCCAGCTGTGACCAGCAGGAGCCTTGGAGTCACGTCTAGGTCAAATTCTCTGCCAAGCACTCCGCACTAATACGTCTACTAAGCTGACCTCTGCCTCAGTTTCCTTGTACGTCAATGAGGAATAATAGTGATGGATAGACACCTCACGAGAGTACTGCCCGATTTTAACAACGTGCTTAGAAAGCGCTGGACATGGGTGGGGCAAATAGCAAAGGCTCAAGCCGGGTTTCGAAGACAAAACCCCAAGCCAGCAGGCCACATCTGACTCCCCACCTGCCCCTCGAGAGCCCCCTCCCCTCCTGGCACCCCCAGCCGGCCCGTGCCAGGTACAAGGCCAGACCCTGTTGCCTTCCTTATAGACCGTAGCACAAAAACATAATAAAATAAAATGAATGTTTTTTCAGTGAAAATCCATTAGATGAGTTACTGGTGTAATTTAATAATAGGGACAGAAGCTGCAGCAAATTACCGAAGTATATAATTAGAGTAAATCTATTTTAAAGTTCTTTATTGCTTGGTGTTTTCCAGGTCCTGGTCTCCCCTCCTGCCCCGCCCCCGCTCCCCTCCCTGGGTGTGGGGAGGGAGACTGCACGGTGGGCGCCTTCTGAGCCCTCCGTGCCTGGTAGCAGAGTGCCAGACGTAGCTGAGGCCCCAAGCTGGCCTCCCCTTGGAAGGAACAGGGGGAGAATGAGTGACGGGCACCTGCTGAGGTCAGATCCCAGGACCCACCTCTGCTGAAGGCTCTGGGTGAGGGCTGATCTTCGCTCTAAATGCTGAACCCGAGAAACCAAGGAGGGGTGGGGGAGGGGAAGGGGAGGCGTATACCCTGGGAATCCCGGTCGGTCATGGAGGGCAGATGTCACTGACCCCCAGCCCTCAGATTTGCTAATATGTATCAGTTTCAGGGTGGTGTCATGGTCAGAGGCAGCAGGAAGCTAAGACTCAGAGGGGTTCAGTAGTCACCCAGAGTCACACAGGGACAAGTGGCAGAGCTGGGATTTGATCTCATCCATAGGGGACCCAAGAGCTCCTGGCCAGGATTGTGGTCCACTGGGTAGAAAAGTCCCGTGTCAAAATCCCAGTCAGTGACTGTCCGTTTCCAGAGGAAAGAGGCATGACATTCACGGTTACTGCTTCCACGGTTGTTTCCCACCTTCTGGAATTCGGTGTCAGGATGGGGAGGGGGGGCCTGAGGGGTGGGCACAGTCAAACCAGACCTGTGACTCTGTCCCAGTCCCTCTACCTTCCAAACCCATAAAAGGTAAAGGCTTCAGAACCTCTGGGGTAGGTCCCAGGGGGCTCCACGAAGCCCCCAGACCCTGAGTTGGGCCTGACATGCCCCGGGGGGGTGGGGCAGGCAGGAAGGGGCGGAGCCTTGGGTCACCTGACGTGCTGGTAATGAAAGAATCTTCTGTAGAAGAAAGCATTTCAAACAAACCCAGAACAATGCTTTCCCCCCTTTTCTAGAGCACTCAGGACCCCTGTGCAACGAGCAGCAGCAGAAACCGAGTGACCCAAATAGACATTAAGCCACAAGGGCCACTTCCTTAGCACAGTGAGTTCTTGGCTTAAGAGAGAAAATGATGCCCCCAGAAAAGGAGAACTTCCTGCCACTGCCACCGGGGAATGCCGGACCTCAGGACAGCTGACCCTGCCACTGCAGCCCCAGGCAAGGACACTGTCCTCCTCCTGCTGGCCCCCCTCCTCCTCCCCGCATCCCCCACTGTTACCCCCACAAGAGGATGAGCAAGAGGTATGGGCTGGGCAGGCTGGGTCCTATGCAAATGAGATGCAAAGTGGATGCAAATCCGAGCTCTCTTTCCGAATCTCCTCATCTGGAAGCTGAGCCCATAGCAGCCCTCCGGGCGGGCGCTCTGAAGGCCACCTTCTTCTTCGTGTCCATCAAGGACAGGGTGCTCTGGCAATGGGGCAGCAAGTAGGACTTCGTAGACGGCAGGGGGAGGCCGGCCCACCCACCACAGGCCTGAGCAACCCTCGGGATGCCACGTTTCCTGGGGCTCAGGTCACCCCCCCAGAGCCCCAGGGAGTGCTCCATCCTAAATGTGGGGTGAGGCCGGAACGCAAGCACCCCCCTCCCCCTCAACACCCCTACCCTGCCTTTAGCTGCGAGGGGTGGATGTTGAGGTGCAGTATGGAGGGAGGGTGCATTGTGTGAGTTTGGAGGAGACTTAGGACCGCTCCCTGCCCCAAGGAAGAGAACGGAACAACGGAGAGCGCCTCTGCTCATCTGGGAATGTGCCTCAAAACCACACTTCAGTCCAGCTCAGGCTGTGCACTCGGCCCCCATCTGTCATCTGCTCCCAGGCCCAGGGCACCGGGGACCCGCTCAGGAAGCCCTCACGCTGTCCCGCTCGTGGAGCTCAAGACTAAGGCTCAGGGCCGTGATGTCTGTAAGTTACCGGGGTCGCTTCTGGTCACGGTCGGCCTGTGGCGGGGCTCCTTTACCTACCGTGTCAGCACCTGGGACGGACAGCGGCCGCCCCTCGTGGAGAGCCCTCTTCGTACCCGCTGCTGTTCTGGGTGTTGAAGAGCAAGGATGACAGTGATTATGAGTTCGGGGTCGGGAGTCAAAACCCCGGGTCTGAGTCCAGAGGGACCCCTTCTTAGCCACAGGAGACTTGACAAATGCTCCAACTTCAGCAAGAGCTTTCTCGTATGTAAAATAGAGGTAAAGACAGTCCCCCTTCCCTTTCCTTCTGTGATGAATAAATGAAGTCCTAGATAGGAGAATATCTAACCAAATGCTGTGCCCATAGAAAGTGCACGAGAAAGCCCAGCTTTAGTTACATAAATAAAAATGTAATCTAGGGGCGCCTGGGTGGCTCAGTCCTTAAGCATCTGCCTTCTGCTCAGGTCATGATCCTAGGGTCCTGGGATCGAGCCCCGAATCAGGCTTGCTGCTCCACAGGAAGCCTGCTTCTCCCTTTCCCACTCCCTCTGCTGTGTTCCCTCTCTCGCTGTGTCTCTCTCTGTCAAATAAATAAAATAAAAAATTTTTAATGTAATCTACATAATAAAGCTTTTTTTTCCCCTATCTTACCAATGAGCATACGAAAGTCCAGAGAGGTTAAGGAACAAGTTCAAGGTCACACAGCTAAGCCAAGGACCATGTGCAAACCGGGGACGGGTATGTGCACCCTTGAGCAGGTTCCCACAGCCCGCCTGTTTATGAGGGCAGCACTCGTGGCCTTCTCTGAGCCAACATGTTGAGTTGGCCGGATTTCTAGCAGCTGTCCTAGGTGGGGCATGAACTCAGGGCAGTGGGGAGTGTGGTTCAGACTTCTTTTATTGGTTTTTTGTCTGCCTCATTCAGCTCAGAGCTAGCCAGGGCTGGAAAGTCCCGTGTGGCAGACCAAGGACACCCATCCGGGGCTGTGCACCCAGTGGGCCAGCTGGCCTCTGCAGGTCGAACTGGGGGCTCCACCGGAAGAGGGCAGGCAAAGCGACGTCCAGGACTCACTGCTGTGTCCCCAGCCCCTAACAGGGCACAGCACTAGGAGGTGAACCATAAGCATCTACCAAATAAGGGAACGGGTGGGTTGGTGGGAGCAGGTGGCTGTGAAGATTGGCTTTCACTCAATGGTCGTTTGCAGGGAGGAGGAGAAAGAGGAATGCCTTCAATGCAAGGTTCACCTTGCTCTCCATGCCTGTCTTGTCATCGCAAGGGGCTGTGTAAATGAACACATGGTCCAGGGAGCCAGGGACACATCCCCTGTCCCTTGTCTGTCCGTCCCATGTGGGAAGAAGCTGTGTCTCCAGAAACAGCAGGTGTACTCAGGTTGAGGAGAACACGCAGGGAGCTGAATCACCCCCCCACCTCCCCACCTCCCCCACCCCCCCACCCCCGCCAGCTTAGACTCGCCTTCCAAGCCCCAGGCCTTAGCTGCTAGGAAGAAAGAAAAGGCTTTTGTTACAAGAGTCCTCTTTAATGGGAAGGAAACGCAGTCTTGTCAAAAGCCCACGGTGGTAACACTTCCCTAACACAATAAGTGCCAGTGACAACGGCTAATGAAGACTTTTATGATAGGAATGTAATTGTAAAAAAAAAAAAAATGATTAAAAAATTGGTTTCAATGCTTTGTGATCCAAGAGTTCATTTGTTTCGTCATTCATGCACTAAATAAGCCCCTGATTAATCTTGAACCTTGAAGAAAGGAGACTAGATTGGCGTTTTCTCCATAAGGACGCACTTCTCATTTCGGAAAGTTTGAAGAGGTTCTTAAGCATTATCCCAGAGTAGTATTTTACCAGCATTTTAGAGAGGCCTCATTAGGCTGCCGAGACTGCTAATTACATTATCATATTTTTAAGCCTTATAGGTGAGGGTCAGGCTCCGGGGGTCTCCCTGGTCCCCCCGCCCGTCTGCTGGTTCGAGGTGTCAGAGATGGGGCTTTCATTTTTCTCTTGAAGGAGGGGAAGATGAGCCCAGGGCTGTGGACTGACCAGGCTTCCGTTAGCCGCTGCCTTGTGACAACAGAGGAGACGGCTGCCTCTCCCACCAGCAGGGACCGGGCTGATTTCTCTTTGCGGAAAATGTAGCTTCAGGAATCATTAGGGTGCCATCACTTCCAGAGAGGAGGAAGGAACCTCCAACTTTGCGGCCAAGAAAAGCAAAGCAAAAGGAATGTGTGTATGTGTGTGTCTACATAGAGAGGAATAGACGTGGGACAGGTAGATGTAAATATATGTGTGTCATATAAATACATGTCTGTGGTGCTTAGATAGACGTGCATTTATGTGTATATGAATAGACACGTATGTATGGGTCGCATACATATGTATGTGGCTAGAAATGTGTGGGTATAAATCTATGTATATGTGTGTGACTAGATGGGAAGGAGAGTGCAGGAGCAGGAGTGATGACGCTTAAGTTCGTCTGGATACTTCCCCTCTATGTAAAGAAAATTTTGGCGGAGAATTCATTTCCAGACCTAAACAGCTGGACAGATAAAAGCGTGCCCCTTTGTGTGTTTGATCCTCACTACGACCTCAAGAAGAATGGACTGGTACTTCCCTCGTTTTTTTGGAGCAGAAGATGGATTCTGGGAGATCCGAGTCACAGCTCTTGGAAGTGAAAGAGGGAAAATTGGAAGCAAGGCCAGCAGACGCAGAGACCGGTGTGCTCAGCCTTGAATATCCCGCAAGGCGTCAGGAGCCCAGGAGGCCAACAGAATGGGTCCAAACCCCCCAGCTGTGCATCCTGGAGCAAGCGTCTTAACCCCTCTGGTCATCTGGTACCCGAGTGTAAATGAAGTGCAGAGATAGGTGGAAATGAGGTCAAGTACACAGAGCAATAGCCCCTGGCCTGGGGCTAGCCTCTCACACCATCGCAGGCTGAATGGGCAGCCGACACCATGAGGAGAGGCAGGGACCACACAACCAACACACGTGCCCAGGTCTCACCCCCAGGCGCCCCCCCAGGAGAGTGCTTTCATCACCCTGACGGGGCTGTGCCCCACCCACTGCAAGAAGCTGTGTGTTAATACAAGGACAACCTCTGGGACGGTCCCCTCCCAGCTGGGAGTTCAGGCCTCCAGACCAGGGCTGCTGAAGGGCCATCTGAGTCTTTGCTAAGCCCCCAAAATAAGGAGACCCTTCAACTGGATGCCAGGCAGCAAGGCAAGGACCACCTGGTCAGGCCACTGTGCCAAAGGAGGAAGGGAACAGAGGGCAGCCAGGGGAGTCTCCAGGGCAAGACCTGGCTGGTCCCCTCCTGCCGGTGGCCGGGACAGACCGTGGGAGTCACATCCCTCCTCCAGCTGGGTGGGGGGCCGGCTGAGGGGTGCTGTAGGCAGCGGGTTCAGTGCTCCAGCAATCTCTCGCTGGGCATCTTCTCTGCAGCAGTATTTGGGAATTGGACCCCTCTGTGCCCCCAGGTCTTAGAACAGGAGACAGGTGTGTGCATGGGGTCGGGACGGAGTCAGGCAGATGTGGGGTCAAGTGCCAGTCCCTCCACGTCCCGTGTGGGCGGCCGCGGGCACGTGACTCCCCGCCAGACGTCTGTTGCCTCCCCTGCAAGACGCAGCTAAAACTGTCACCACTTCTAGGATCCAGAGAGAATTGACTAGGACCGACTGCTCAGGAAGCACCTCCCCATATCGGCCCGCAGGGGCACAGTCCCGCTGAGCAGAGGGTGGGCGAACCAGCAGACCCACAAGCCCGGAGAATCAGTCGAATCAGTCGAATCAGTCGTGACAGGGAGTGAGGGTCAGGAGGACAGGCTTCCCGGGTTAGGGGGCAGGGAAAACCAAGAGCTGAAGGGTGAGCAGGAGCCCACCAGCCCAGGAGGGGTGAGCAGAAGTGGGGGCCCCCTCAGTATCCTGTGGTACACCCCTGCAGCAGAAACGCTGGACAACATCCGCCCCCCACCCAGAGGGCTCCCGTGTCCCCTGCCCCAGCGCGTGGCCCAGCAGCTGCTATGTATGCATGCCCAAACCCCACGCCTCAGCCCACCTCAGGACCAGGGCACAAAATCTTCCTTTTTGCTTTTTTTGAAGTGAGCTCCACACTCAGCGTGGAGGCCAGCTTAGGGCTTGAACCCACAACCCTGAGATCAAGACCTGAGCTGAGATCAAGGGTTGGATGCTTAAGTGACTGAGCCCCCCAGGCACCCCAGGGCACCAAATCTTAAACTTTCATGACATGTCTTCAAAAATGGTTTTCTTTTCTACCAGGAAACCCTTTTTCATTCTGATTTTTCTTTTGGCAGATCTCACTAGAAACTCAGGCCAGGAGAGAGAATGGATCATATGACCCAGCTAGGAAGTGTTCTCTATCCCAGGAGGGCTATCCATTCCCCCTGGCTCTCTTCACCCCGCACACGCACACACATAAATACGCACACGCAAGGACCAGCATGAGAAAAAACCCAGGATGGCAGCCAGTTCTAAGGATGCAAAATGACACGCCTACTCCCACACCTGAGCGGCACTGCTTGCCTGTTCTTCACCAACAGCCCGGAGCCAACACACACACACAGACAAAACCGCTCACGGGCTCATGATCTGGGTTTCCCTGTAAAATGCACGCACAGCCGTACCGTCGTACGTCCGTCCTGGGCAATGACGCTAGCCAGGGCTCGTCCCATTTAGCAGAAAGGAGCTGCAATTACCAACCCAGCAATACTGTGACTTGGTGGGGGGGGACATGGGATGCGGGCAGTTCCGCCCTCTGAAAGCACTTGGTGACTTTAGTCTCAGCCCCCTCCACGCCTGAGGGCAGGGACCATGTCATTTATCTTGGTCTCCCCAGAAACTTACCCGCTATCTCTCATACAGCAGGGACTCACGCCACCTTTGTCGAATGAATGCTGTCCCAACGCCCAGGTGGGTAGAAAGGGTTCCTGGGGTTCTCTGGCCCTGCCCGCTGATTCTGTCTCCCAGCCTGGAAGCCCCTCTCTGTGGCATCCTCCACCCAGACGAGTCACGTTGATGGCTCCATGTGGCAAAACGTCAGGACAGGAAAGTAGAGAAGCAATGTTTAAAGCACGTGCCGGCCCATGGTCACAGTCATTTGATAAAATAAGGGACTTCTTAACCCCAAAACGTGGGAAGGATATAATCGCATACTACTGGGTGGCTCTTTAAAGGGACCAGTTGCAGCATTTGGAAAAACTCAGCACTCCCTATTCTCTTTCTTTCTCCACCTTTGAGAACCAGCATCCAACAGTGGACTGGGAGGGCTTTCAGGAGGAAGGGGCCCAGCCAGGAAAGGAGGAAGGAAATGGGGGGCAGGGGCTCACGGTCAGAGCAGGACACCCCGGGCAGAGGCCAAGATAAGGAGATGCATGGGGTCCTGACCAGGAAGCCCACAGGGGAGAGCGCTGAACTCCAGGGCTGGGAGCCGGCCACGCTTGGATAGGATTTCACCTGGAAAGCTGAATGGGAAACTCGAAATCTTAAAGATTCCCTGTGGACACTGAGATTCTTTCAGCTTCTCAGTTAAAGAACCGGAGACCAATTGTGTTCACGGCTGGCTCTCCGTCAAAACTCTAATTTTGTACCAACACGGTCTTCATTTTTCATGAGCGTTTCCTGTGGAGCCAGGGCCCAAGCGAATAGAAGACCCACTTCCTCAGACCCAACCCCGCCCCTCTACCCACACCCCGTGAAAGCGAAAGCGTCACCCAGAAGGAGCCTAAGGAGCCACCCCCCTCCCCCGATCCCAGCCCTTCCCGGCTCCACCTGGCGCCCACCACTCCCATCCTCCCTTCCCACCCCCATGTCCCCCCATCCCTCCCCTCCCCCCCGCCCCAGCCCCCCAACCCGTCACTGTCCACCCATCTTCACCGGCACAGTCGCTGAGCACCTTCTCTGTGCCCAGGCACATATGAGGTTCTCAACCACAAAAGGTCCCCAGCCTGGGGCGCCTGGGAGGCTCAGTGGGTTAAGCCTTTGAGCTTCGGCTCAGGTCGTGATCTCAGGGCCCTGGGATCGAGCCCCGCATCGGGCTCTCTGCTCAGCGGAGAGCCTGCTTCCCCCTCTCTGTCTGCCCGCCTCTCTGCCTGCTTGTGATCCCGCTCTCTCTGTCAAATAAATAGATTAAAAAAAAAAAAAAAAAAGGTCTGCAGCCTGTGGTCCTTCTGTCACCAAAGTGGAAGGAAACAGAATTTGTCCGTGAGGTGTCCCCGCCCCCAATCCTCTTGCCTCCCTCTCCCTGAGCCTTCCACCTGCCTCTTCTGTTTTGGTGCTCAGAGAGCTGCCAGGGAATCAATCCCGAGGGCCATGGCACCCAAGCCCAGGGAAGGGTTCACCCCAGGGCCTCAGCTCCGGCCGGCTGCCCAGGAGAGGATGGCCTGGGGATGGCAAAACCACCGAGACCCAGGCCCCACTTACGGACCCCGACCTCGCATGTCTGGATGGCCCAGCTTCCCTTCCGTGGTTTTAGAGCATCCTGGGGAATTGTACCGCACTGTCTACCGGTAACCTCTGGCCCCAAAGCCACTTAGGGCTACCGTGTTAACGAATTACCTCCCAAGCCTTGTCACCCAGACGGAAGCAGGAATGAACTGCGGGGCTTTCCATGGCCTGGAGCAGAGCCAGGCGATGCTAGAGGGCAGAGGCCACCCACCTGAGAATTCACCTCCAAGAATTGAGGCTGGTGTGCAAGGGAGAAGACACCTGTCCTTCCTTCCACCTGCGTGTCCTTTCTGGGCTCTTGCCTCACTCCCTCAGGGGTTCAGAGCTAATTCTCCCAGCCTAGGAGCTGTCTGAATGACCACTGGGGACTGGCCAGCCTCCCAGAGTGCCTCCCCTTGAGCTGGCTGTAAGGGTTACTTGGTGTTCAGCGCAGAAGGCTTTCTGTTCCTTTGCGCGCATGCCTTTCCGTGCGTGCCACGTGTGGGCACGCAGAGCGCCCTCAACAAGCAGCGGGAATTCTCTTTGAACCCATCGTCGTCCCTCCTGCTCTGCTCGGCTCAGCTCTGCTTTCTCTGTCCCCTGCTGTTGACACGTGTGCTCCCCACTGGCATGCCAGCTCTGAAAGCCATGTCCCCAGAGTGTCACTGCCATGTCCTGGTGCCTCACACAGAGGAGAGCAACGCAGAGGAGGTACCCAGGGAACGTGTGAGGTGACAGCTCGCGAACCCCCACACAGGCAGACATCTGCCTCTGCGAGGCATCACCATCCCCCAGGTCACTCTGGCTGGACCCCTGGGCACAGCCTCCTCCGTGTCCCTCACCACGTCATAGCAGGCGCTGTCGCTCCCGGGGTGGCTACAGCCTCCTCCTCTCCTGGGCCGTGCTCCAGGCTGGGCTTTGGAGCCAGAAGACACTGGTTCCTCTTAACCCACTGGAAGATGTGCTTGTGCAATCATTTACTAATGATTCCAGTCCCCCAAATGATTTGCTTTTTAGAATATGAATCTGGGGGTGCCTCAGTGGGTTAAAGCCTCTGCCTTCGGCTCAGGTCATGATCTTGGTCCTGGGATCGAGTCCCATCGGGCTCTCTGCTCGGCAGGGAGCCTGCTTCCTCCTCTCTCTCTCTCTGCCTGCCTCTCTGCCTACTTGTGGTCTCTCTCTATCAAATAAATAAATAAAATCTTTTTTAAAAAAAAAGAATACGAATCTGAACTAAGTCAGAGTCCTTATCCCTCTATGAAAGGGATCCTCCCTCAGGGGCTTCCTGTCCAGCATGCATTCCTGGGGAGCTGAGAGAGGAGGGACACAATGCCACACCTGACCAGGGCATGGCAGCTTGTGAGATGCTCACCTGTCCTGTGGGACCCTCTGCGTACGCCTGTGTCCTCATCTGTAAAGTAGGAGGGTAACAGGTTCTCCCTGAGAGGGTTGCTGTAGGAAATGAGTGGCCACCTGTAAAACTTGGAGCAGAGCTTGGTCTGTTGTAAGTGCTAGCTGTTATCATCACCATCACATCCTCCTTTCAGTGCGTGCACACAGAGGGGAGCCGAGAACGGCCATTCTCCCCTGCAGCGGGTAATGGCTGTAAAGTTACCATCTGGTCACTTCTCTCCCCTTGTAAAAATCTCTCCGTGGCTCCCCGGTGCCCTTGGGCAAAGCCCTCTGAGATGTGGACCCTGCTGACCTTGATGGCATCCCTTTGCACCACGTAAGGTCCCCTCCTGCTGCACCCGCCCGCTTCGCTGGAGGGGGCGGTGGTCAGGAAGCATCCCGCTAGCCCTGAGAACAGCTCGTTCCTAAATCTGCTCAAAACAGGGAGCTGAGTTTGCCCAGCATCTGATCAGAGGCTGCCTCAGGCAGTGTCCTCTGCTTTAAGGGCAAAATGCAAATGATAAACTCTGAAATTAACAGCAACCAAGATTACTTATCAGGTCCAGGAAGCTCTTCTTTCCGAAGCAAAACTCTGCCCGGTGTTGTCTGCAGTATTTCCGACTGCCCTCCGTTTGCGTGGTGCTGCGGGTGCCTTATCTCTTTCAACGTCATTATTTTGGAGCAATGTCAGCTCTCTACCGGGAAGGATCAGCCTGGAATTGCACCTGCCTGCACTTGGCATTCACGACGGACACAGAAAACCTTCTAAGACTTGTAAAACCGGGGGGCAGCAAATACAAAAGAGAACCAGCTTAAGAGTTGAGGAGTAAAATATTATCCTAATTAAGTGTGGGGGAGGAGCTAAGGCACTGAGGTTAAAGATGCTGGGTTTTTCTTTTCTTTTTTTTTTTTTTTTAAGATTTTATTTCTGTATTTGACAGAGAGAGAGATCACAGGTAGGCAGAGAGACAGGCAGAAGCAGACTCCCCGCTGAGCAGGGAGCCCGACGCATGGCTCGATCCCAGGACCCCGAGACCATGACCTGAGCTGAAGGCAGAGGCTTAACCCACTGAGCCACCCAGGCGCCCCTCTTTTTTCTTTTTGCAGATTGTGTTTGTGCGTGTTTCACGTCTGCTGTGATATATTCCTGCTTTCAGAGCAAGGAGAGCCCTCAGGGTTCCATTTGTTAGGTTGATGCCAATAGAAATAAATCTGGGCCCTCACGGACAAGGCTGCTCCCACTCCCGACTCCTGTCTGGGGAATCCCGCAGTTAGAGCAGATTCGGGGTAAGATATACTTTGGCCTTATTGATCACAAAGCTCCTTCATTACTTCTGCGGGGCTGCCGATCAATAGACAGGCCCACAGGAACATAATAGATTTTTTTAGAAAATCAATTAAACAGAATATTTCTTAGAGTCGGGTTTGCATGGCCACTCCGTCGTCTGTGCTGTGCCATGTATCGTGGGCGAGGTGGTTTCTCGGGAAGGGCAGCCTTCCCACGACCAAGTGCCAAAGCTTTGCTTAAAAGGTCAAATTAAAAAGAAGAAAGCCTCTGCCTTCGGCTCAGGTCATGGTCTCAGGGTCCTGGGATCAAGTCCCCCATCAGGCTCTCTGCTCAGCAGGGAGCCTGCCCCCACCTCTGCCTGCCTCTCTGCCGACTTGTGATCTCTCTCTCTCTCTCTGTCAAATAAATAAGTAAAATATTTTTTAAAAGAAGAAGAAGGGGCGCCTGGGTGGCTCAGTGGGTTAAAGCCTCTGCCTTCGGCTCAGGTCGTGGTCCCAGGGTCCTGGGATCGAGCCCCGCATCGGGCTCTCTGCTCGGCGGGGAGCCTGCTTCCTCCTCTCTCTCTGCCTGCCTCTCTGCCTACTGGTGATCTCTGCCTGTCAAATAAATAAATAAAATCTTAAAAAAAAATAAAATAAAATAAAAAGAAGAAGAAGAAGAAAGGATTCCCTGGGAAATAGTAGGAGCCCCCAGGTGAGTCCGGAAGCTGTGGCCGAAAGCGGTGGCCTTGTCAGCCTCACTCATCCCCTGAATGTCGTCATCTGGGCCAAATCTGTCACCGTGCCTCCTTTCCAGTGCAAACGTGGAAGTGAAACTTCTTGGAAAGCTCAGATTGATGTCTGAATTTCCCCTTTCTGAAAGCAGAAGGCAGCCCAGCAGGCGTAAAGGTGAAATATGGCCGGGATGTGGCTGCCCAGATTGGCCGGCCCGCGCCCGGCTCTCGCCCCGGAGGACACCGAGGAGCCGCCGGAGGCCAGGGGACGCTGGGCTCAGGCTCTGCAGCAACATTCGCCAACCAGCCGCACACACTGGGGCTCTTGTGTTCTTAGTTTTTGGCTTTTTTGGGCTTTGGGGTTTTTTGTTCACAGATACACAATTAGATTCCCACCGTGCCTGGGGGAGCCGCTTGTGGACAGGCCCTGGCTCCCCGGATCCTGATCTCAGCAGGCAGGGGCTGGCACCACGCACGATCCAATCCCCCGCATCTCAGCCTTCCTGCCTCTGTCTTCCAGATCCTACAGGACATCTAAAAAAAAAAATATTGTCCTCGTGCGGCGGGCACCTCCGCGAAGCGGGCCTCGAAGTGACACAGTGGCCTGGTGCGGAGCCCAGCGGGTCGGCCGGGCTGCGAGTGCTCCCGCACTGCCGAACAGAAGGGATGATATGTTCCCGGGGTTACCTAATAAATAACAAAGCTGTAACTCCGCTGAGGAGCCTGGCGATGACATTTTTAAAAATCTCCCTTAGCTTTGTTCTTGTGCTTCACGTCATCAGAACACCAGGAGGGGATCTCAGCCTCAATTTATGTCCATTTCAGGGGGGGGGGGGGGGGCTTGTTACTTCCCATGATTTCCTCTCATCTGTTTCTTGTCTTGGGCTTGTCTTTCAGGAACCCCAGGGGGTTCCGTCGGGACCTCTCTTCCTTTCTGCGCCCAACCCCCGCTGCCCCACCACCGAGATTGCCCTCCTCCCTAAAGGGATCTGATGCTTTGGCTCTGAGATTCTGAACTGAATCAAGAAAGCCCAATCCCTTTCGGCAGGGTCAGAGGAGAACCAGGCAGACCTCCCAGGTCATCTCAAGCGCAGGCTGACTCTGTTGGGGACCAGGGTCTGCCTGAAGATGGAGATGCTGTGCTCTGTGACGCTGAGGGTCTGTCTCTCTAGTCCCTCTGCCTCCCCGTCCCTATAGAGAGCAGGGCTGGGTGGGATCCAAGGAGGCCTGGAGCCACATGCCCTGTGGAGAGCTTAGGGAAAGGGGGCATTGGAAGTCAGGGTAAACCCTGAGGGCCAAGTGGAGGGTTTTCATATCCAGTGATTTGGGGAAAAGTCTTTCTCAGGTCAGATTTCTGTCCCGTTAGATTTCATGGTACCTAATACGTGCCTCCGCCAAATGGGGAATGACTGTCGAGGGGTCATCTTTACACCTTCCACATGTAGTTGTTCAGAAATTCAGCTCTGGTCCACAGCAGACACTGAATTCCAAGACTTTAAGTGAACATCGAAGGCGACGCAATGGCATCGCCCCAATAAACAACGTGAAGGTGAGAAAATCCGTTTCCATGGTCTGCAGGGACCTTTGTACCCGGAGAGCCACAGCTCTGCATTCTTGCCTCTCAGAGATGCACCCGACAGGACCTGAGCTGCTTTCATCACAGGTCGCCAAGTCCTGCCACGTGCCGGGCCCTCCTCCCGGGTGGCGTCTAATTACCAGCAGGAGTGCCTGCCCTCAAGGAGGCTGCCTTCTGCCGGCGAGACAGATACTCTGATAGAAAGTCCAGAAGCCCAGGGAATGTCTGTGTGCTCCTTGCGGAATCAGGGATCAGCGTGCTGAATACATCACATATGCAATGGGGAGATCATCCTGGATTATGATCCAGGGGAGCCCCAAAAATAATTGCATGGGTCGCCCTAAGAGGGCAGCAGAGTTGAGAGAGGAGAGTATAAGAATAAAGTAGAGTGACGGGCTTTGAAGATGTAGGAAGGGGCCTCGAGCATAACCTTAAGGCATGCAGCAGCCCCTAGAAACTGGGAAGACGGTTTAGGCAAGGGCTCCCCTCCTGTGGAGCCCCTGCAGGGAGCGCAGCCCTGCTCACACCTTGGTTCTGACCTGGTGAGTACGCCCAGCTCAGACCAGCAGCCTCCAGAGCTCAAAGATAACAGGTGTGCATCGTCGTAGTAAGCCACAAAATGTGGGGCCATTTGTTAACGCAGCTGTGGGAAACTCATACAGAAATCAAATGTGTACTGGCCATTCTTTTCCCGATTTGCGATTTAAAACAATCATTTTTTAAAAAAAGAATAAACTGTCACCTTAAAAAGATCATTCACATTCAGTAGAGAATTTTCCTGTGTGAACTGAAACGGGTACTTGCCAGACGTAAATAACTTCTCGTCACAGTCTGCACTGTGTTACGGTTTGGTTTCGTTTTTTTAAGATTTTATTTATTTGACAGAGAGAGAGAGAGAGAGAGAGAGTGAGAGAGGGAACACAAGCAGGGGGAGCAGCAGAGGGAGAGGGAGAAGCAGGCCCCCCACAGAGGGGATCCCAGGACCCCGGGATCATGACCCGAGCCGAAGGCAGATCCTTCACCGACTGAGCCACCCAGGCGTCCCTGTGTCACTGTTTTAAATTTGGAACAAACAAAAACGACACGGAGTCACACAGGAGGACAGAGGCAAGTCAGCTTGGAGTCAAGTTCTGTGTCTTCGTCCCTGCAAAGCCAGGGCCACTATGGTTCGTTCCAAACCTGCTGTTCCAATGCAGGACGAGGCCGTTCTGGGGGTGGACAGGCAACCTGCCCCCAGAGCCATCGCGAATGATTCCGGGGAACTTAGGAACCACAGGTACCTCCCCGAAGGGCCCCAGGGGGGCGTCCCAGGGCTGGAAGCCAGCAGCACCACGCGGGGGGGGGGGGTCCGAACTGACTCCCCTGAAGAATGAGAGGTTTAGCAAAGGTTAAGTAACAGAAACGTGCTCATTTGCAGCTTACATACGTGTTCTTCAAGCCCAACAATAAGAACAGTCGTTCAGAACTGAGACCAACGAAAACATCCTTCAGGGACACCGTTGGGAACCACGGGTGCATGATGTTGGCAAAAAGCTGACCAAAGGGGGCACCTGGGTGGCTCAGTGGGTTAAGCCTCTGCCTTCAGCTCGGGTCATGATTCCAGGGTCCTGGGATCGAGCCCCGCATAGGGCTCTCTGCTCAGCAGGGATCCTGCTTCTCCCTCTCTCTCTGCCTGCCTCTCTGCCTACTTGTGATCTCTGTCTGTCAAATAAATAAATAAAATATTTTCTTAAAAAAAGGCTGACCAAAGAAAGAAGAAGAAAAGCAGACCAGCCTTTGCTGGCTTTATTGTTGTTTTTAAATTCCTATAGATGCCGCACATCCTCGTTGGCCACACGTGGAACAGACTGCTCCCACCACCTGCCGGCAGTCCCACACCACCCCTCACCGTCCGGGGAAAGGGAAAGCCAAGCCTCCTTGGACACTTCTGTCCCCCCGACCCGCTCCATTCCGGGAGGCTGAGCCATACACCCAGGGCAGTGTGTGGTCTCTGTGAGGGTCTCTGTGAGGGCAGAGGTCCAGGGGAGAGGGGGGGTCCACAAAAGGCCCTGAGACCCTTATGGAAGATGGAGTAGGAGGAGGCTTCCCACGGTGATAAGGCTTGCCAGGGATTCACAGACAAGAGCCGATGAACTGGCCAATGCACCAAGTGAGGCCCCTGTACAGCCTCATCTCTGGTTTGGGAAACTTCTCTCCTAGAACACCCTGGCCCCACAGAGCCTGGCCTCCCAGAGGGCCCTGCGCCGCCCTCCCCCGGCCCCTGGAAGCTCCCCACACTGGCCTTACCCCGGAGAGACACCCTCAATCAGGAACCCCCCCACCCGGCTGACCAGTGACTGTTACCAACCCCCAGCATGACTAGCCCTGCAAACAGGGAGGATCTGAAAGCCTCTGGGCGTTTGGTGTGCCACACTGGTGGAGGGGTGGGTCATTGGGAAGGAGGAGTTAGAGGCAGCTCCTCAGCCACCTCCTCCAGCCAGCCCTTTACGGGTCATGGCCTCTAGAGTCGAGGTAGTGGCGAGTCCCTGGTCACCACGGCCCACCCCCGTCTGTCCTGATGCCCCTGGGGTGCAGATAGCTGCTTGTGACCTGTGGGCTTTGGAGTCAGCAGACTTGGATTCAAATGCTGCCTCTCACGGGGTCTTTGCCCAGGCAAGGTCTCACCCAGAACTGGCGGGGACTAGAATGTTCGGAGTGGTTGTAAATATGGGACCGGGAGGGTTCAGAGGGGGCCCCTGGCCTCGGCTTCCCCTTTTCTCCTCCTGGCCGAATTTTTATCAGGAGCCTCAAATGGTAGGGCTCAGTGTCATTCATCAGGAGCCCCTCTTCCCTGCAGCTACAACTGGAAAAGGTCTTGCTTGCCCCCAGAGGCAGCTTTGACTATTTTAACAGGATCCTTTTGGAGACACAGTGATGGGCTCCGGCATGGCCGGTCCAGGAGGCGATCGAGGGTTTTAGGGCACCACTCATGGTGGCCGTGGACAGGCGGCTTGCCCGGAGTTGTGCCGGAGTGGGAACAGGGGAGGAAAAAGATGGGGTGAGCAGGGGACAGGCACGGAGAGAGGCAGTTGCCGCCCCGTCAGTATGCAAATCACTCACCGAGGAGATAAACGATCCTGCTGGAAGGAAGGCAGGGTTCCCAGCGGGAGCCATTTGTCATTTCTACTCCCTACGAGCAGGCGGGCCCGCCAGAGCTTCCCCAGCCCTCCCTCCCACCTAGGTAGCTCTGCCGGGGCCCAAGTACCAACAGAGGCATCTCCCTGACCTCTACCTCCCACCTCTGAATAGGGAGAGTCAGGGGCTCGCCCCGCACAACCTTGGCCTTGGCCTTGGGAAAATGCTCTTAGGAGGCCAGAGGGGAGAACCCTTTGTCTCTTGGAAGGACAATGTGAAGCCGCAACCCTTTTTCTTTTGGCAGTCATCTCTCCAGCTAACTGACAAGTGCATGTCCTATGCATGGGCCTCTAAGATTTTCCATGACGTCAGCAGAGCCCAACGATATCTGGGGTTCACCCGGCAGGCCTGGCACCTAGTGGAGAAAGTGTGGGGTCGGGTTGTGTTCCAGCAAGAATGTGAGTAATGCTTGGAACCATAGCCCCGTTCATAAAGGGTTGATGAAGGAAGGGATGGTTCAGTCAATCCTGGAGATTTGGAAATTGCCAGAAATCCGATCCAAGTCAACTCACCCTTTCCTTTGTGGGGCTCCTTGTCTTGACAGCCAAGGCTTGAGAACATCACACCAGGCAAGACTCAAAATGCTATCTGGGAGCAAACACCAGGCCATACTGATTTTCAAAGCGAGAGGAAGCTGTCAGGACCACGGACACTGCTTCACCACCTACGGCCTCCCGGGGCTGGAACCCTCTCCCCTAGTGGTGATGGGCTGGGCTGGTGCCTCCCGCCCCTTCCCGGAGCTCAGGTTGGGGATGAGGGTCAGTCAGTATTTGCTGAGTGAATGAATAAGCAACAGACAGAGACCACATGGGACCACAGAGCACAGACTTAATTCTGGAAAGAAATAAAGCTCTTTGGCACAATTAGGGACCAAACCCACAACTGTTGTGTTAAAACACATGGTCCTACTTTGGCCTTTTATTCACTTGTTGACTCATTCACCCATTCAGGGCACATTTTTTTTTTTTTTAAGAGTTTCTGTTTTCTTTATTTATTTAACAGAGAGAAATCACAAGTAGGCAGAGAGGCAGGCAGAGAGCGAGAGAGGAGGAAGCAGGCTCTCCGCCAAGCAGAGAGCCCGATACGGGACTCGATCCCAGGACCCCGAGATCATGACCCGAGCCAAAGACAGAGGCCTAACCCACTGAGCCACCCAGGCGCCCCTCAGGGCACATTTATTAAGCACCCACGGTGTGCTCAGCACTGGACAATGCTGACCGGCTCTAGGGCAGGGTTGCGGCCAGCAGACTTCCTCACGCTCAGCGCTCAGCAGCAGTGGCTGGTCATTGCTAGGGTCCTCAGGAGCAAAGGGCCCGAAGTTCTTGGTGAACCCAGGATGTTGTTGGTCTCTGCTGATGTCATGGAAAACCTCAGCAGCTCACACATGGGACAGGCACTGGTCAGTTTGCTGGGAGTTCACACGCCGAGCGCGGTTTGCGGTTGCACGTTGCTGGTCTAGCCTTGGCCGGTAACCAGCACGAGTGCCTGGCCACCTCTTCAGTGAAGTCCCTCTTTCTGATGGGAAAAGGCTGGATGGGCTTGTCACCTCTCATGTGAAGGCACCGTCAGAACACTCTGCAGTCACCTCTACCCACAGCCCCCCTTAACACCAAAATTTGGGAACATTCTAGAAATGTACTTCATTACCATTCAATGACTCCTAGAACTGAAGGTCCAAGGATGAAAAAGACCTGGGCCCTTTGCTTCAGGAACTGGCCATCTGGAGAAGACAGAGGCGCCATGTCTATAGCACAGGACCACAAGTCTGTGGGGAGGTGTTGCAAAGGACACTGATGGCAGGCCACGTCCCCTGAGCGCAGGCTCAGCGCTGAAGCCCACGCTAACCACTTTGCTGGAGGCCTTCATCCTCTTCGGAGTCCCAGGAGGCAGCGCTTGCCTCCATTTCACAGATGACCAAGTTGAGACCCACGAAGGCAAGCCATTTGCCCCAGGTCACGCAGGTGGGGAGCCCCATTGACTCAAACTGAACTTAGCTGCCTGCGAAAGTGGATGGTTTCACTGACCCAGGCTGGGACCTGGCAGGGCAGGCAAGCCGCTGTCTGATGGGGCAGAAAAAGGCGTCTGTGGATAAAGACGGTGATTAGAGCCTCCCAAGAGAGGTCCATGATCTCCGGGATAGCTGGGGAGCCCCAGAAGTGGCCAACGGTCTGGCGGACAGTTGAGGAATCGGGGAGGAAGGAGAAAGAAGGAGGGAACCCCTCCTGGGGACAGTGAAGAGAAGGTAAGCAGGGTCAGGGACTTCGAGGAAGAGCTGGGACCTGGGGAGCCCAGAGGGAAGACTGTCAGTCTGGAAGCACCCATGGGAGGGCGCTGTCTGGGTCTCTCTTCCCAGCGGAGGGTGGGTGGGTGAGTGGGTGAGGAACAGAGGAGCAGGGGAAGTCCTGGGAGGCCTCCTGGAGGAGGCACGGTTCACACTGCCATCAGGGAGATCCAGGTTTCCCTGAATTCAAGGGAGAGGACCCGTGGCCCTTCCCCGGAAAAGGAAGGAGGTGGCAGGAACTTGCCAGCTCAGGATGAAAGGAGCGAGGGAGGGACTGGCAGGAGGAGCCGATGGAGAGGGGCCTCGAAGGAAGCTCGGGATCAAAAGGAGACCGCCACGTCTGCTCCCAGACAGCAGGCACTGCGTGTGCGGAGCAGAACCCGCCCTTCTGTGCAGGCCCCAGAACTGGCAATGCCCCACAGGCCCCCACACCCTGCCCAGCGCCCTACTAGTCCCCCAGAGGTCCAACAGTGAACAGGAAGGCTAGTTCTCATGGAGCTAATCAGCATGATGCTTTGGTAGCAGTGATGAAGCAAAACCTGCCGGATGTGGGAGGGTGGTGGGCACAAAGCTGGGGGCAGAGATTGCATTCCAGGAGCTGCGGAAAGTCTCTTTTCTCCCCGGGGTCTCTCCTGGGAGGGCAGCTTTCCAGAGTCTCCTTCCTCCTCTCCGCAGCCCCTCCCGTGGAGCACCCCTGTCCCCGGGAGCTCTGGGCAGGGTAAAGGGGGTAAACGGGTTCAGACGGATTTGAGTATGGGTCCTGCTGAGGCTATTCGTCTGGGCTGCCACTCAGGAAGGGGTGGCAGTCTCCTCCTACCTCGGCCACCTCCCCTGCTGCAGAGTCCGACCCCCCTGGGTTTTATCTGAGCCTAGCCCCAGCAGGTAGCAGCAGGGCCCAGCAGGGCCACCTGAATCCCACCGAGAACTCGGTCTCTGATCCTGCCTCGCTCCGCGTGACTTGGGGTGGGGGTGGGGCAACCTCGGGAAGCAAAGCTCCTTCTCTTCCCAAGTTTAAAGAGGTACAGAGACAGGACGGCTCTCTCAAGGATCCTGGCCTAAGAAAAGGCTAGATGCTGAGGTGGGGGGTGGGGGGGCTTGGAGCGGGGCAGCCAGGCAATGCTGAACACAAGGGCTTCTCCACAAGACCCTCCGACACCCTCTTCCCAGCTGGGCTTGTGCGGTGCTCAGAGGGGTTAAGTAGCTGGTCCAAGGTCACATAGCTCCTGAGCACACACCCCGGGGGGCTGCGGGCTTTCAAGGTCGTCAGTGTTCGACTTTGCAGAGCATTCTGCTATCCTTATCAAGCAAGATCCTCCGCTGGGGCACCTTCCCTGAGCCCCCCAGCAGGCCTCTCCCATGGGCCTCCCCAGGGCTGAAGCTTTAGAGGTTGATGGTCTGTCCCCCAGTGCCAGGAGTCTATCTCTGGGATTAGGAAGTGGGAGGCCATGGATGTGTTGCAGGGAAGGAGTCCCGGAACTTTCTGGCTGGAAGTATTGAGACCAGTAGGGAAGACATTAGCCCTTGTGAAGTCTGAGCCCCTCCCTCCCTCCCCCCTTTGGCCCCTCTCCCCCCATCCCCCAACTTCCTGAGATCTCTCACTGGGAACTTGGGAACCTGTCACTGCTCCACGCCCCCACTGGCCTTCCTTCTCCAGGCCCCAAAGCCGATTTCTGCTCCTGCCTCCCCCTCCCAGGGTCCCCAGATCTCCCCAGGATCTCCTGAGACCCAAAATGCTGGGTGGAGATAGGTGCTTCCTGTCCACCTCCCCTCAGATCAGGCTGTTGGCAGCTGCCCAGAACCGTCCTCATGGTGACCGGGCCAGCCTTCTTCTGCCTTGACTGTGGAGACCTGCAGAGGCCAGCAGCTGGGGGAGCCAGATTCCTGGCCAGGGAGCTGGGCCCCTGGCATCCGCCTCCCCAGGAGCAGCCCCAGCTGAGCGCCTAAGCCTAGAAAAATCCACCCAAGGCCAAGGTGTCTGGGGGCCACCGAGCCTCCAGGCATCCACGGAGGACTTGCTGTGGCTGAGGACAGGCACTGTCCTGAGCAGGAGCCACAGATGAGTCACCAGAGCCACAGAAGAGAACTGGAGACCAGACACGGAATTTTATAAAATGAAGGCTCGAGACCCAGTTGGGGGGCTTCTCCACTCCCTGCCCTTCTCTCTCCACCCCAAACCCCTTCCTGGAGCAAAGAGAGATCCTGGGTTGAGAGAAGTCCCCTGCCCTGCCTCAGTCTCCCTTTTGGTCAAGGAAACAGTCCTAAGGCCCAGAATTAATGAAAAACCTGGTATATTGCCATTTCCTAGTCCCTAGATTTGAACGATTTGAACACTCCCAGCCCGGGGTCCTGCCCCAGAGAGAAAGCCTGCTAGGCTCCCTCTTCCCCAACTCCATCCTCCCCCCACCCCTTCCATCTTCCCCCCCTCCTCTCCCCCTCCTCTCCTCCACCTTCCATTCTCCCCCACTCCCTCCTCTCCACTGCTCCCCTCCCCTCCTTCCACCCTCCCCTTTTCCTCCTCCCCTCCCCTCCTTCCATTCTTCCTCCCCGCTCCCCTTCCCTGCCCCCGAGGCTCACTCCGCTCTCTGGGCCTCCTGGAGTCTGGTCTCCCGTCTGACACCACGGATGGCTCTGGCCTGGGCTGGTGGAGAAGATAATTACTGCGTTAGCCCAGTGGCCTGAAGAAAGATCAGGTGGGGGGGGGGGGTGGACTGAGAACAGGAGGAAAAGAAGGTTCTTTATTAAATGCAGATGTTTTTAAATCACTGTAATTAACTGGAATGGATACCGAGAATCACAGACATAAAAGCTAAATGGGCTTTTGTTTTAACTGTTTGTTATATATTTAAAAGGGTCGTTGGAGAATGTGACACAGAGATGTCCTTGCACTCTTCCTGTTTGCTTTTGCCCAGAAGAGGCTTTCTCTGGGTCCCTGTGGGCGCGCTCACACATTCACACACACACACATACACGCGCACACACGCAATGGGGCCGAGCCTGAATGGGGCTTGGCTAGAGGGGGAATGAGCTTCCTGGAGGCAGGGGGACTTCCTGCACCAAAGGCCACGGGGCAAGTGGCTACTCAGTGGACACACACGGAGGCCGGCTCGCACTGAGCTGTTCTTCTCGGACCACCACAGTGATCCCGGCTGTATCCATGGAGACTTGCAGTCCCAAAGGCGTCCTTGTCCCATGAAAAATGTAAGGGGACAGAGGCATCCCTCTTGGAGGGTCAGACTCAACCTTTCTTCCCAGAGACGTTGGACCTCTTTTCTCTTCAGGCACGGTCTTTCCCAGTCTCAGGGCCGCGGGAAGGAGGCAGGGTCAGGCTGGGACCAGCCTGGCAGAGGCGCTTTGAAAAGCCTCCAAATCTCCCAAATCTCCCCGCAAACACCTCTTCCTGCCCCGTCCCAGGGTCTGCACCCCGGCCACAGGGCCCGCAGCTTGCCCAGGGCTCACGGGGGACGGAGCGGATGGTAGAACGGCACAGGCCGGCAGGATTAAGGGGATCTCCCGAGTATCTCTGGGCCAACCCTGACCTAACCAACCCCCAGCCTGGAATTGCCCCTACAGGGTTGTTGAACCACTGTCAACCCTGTCCCTTTTCAGAACCCAACCACTCAGTCCACATAGCCAAGAGGAAGCACAATGAGTTTTTGCTTCTACACCAGTGCCTGTCCTTCTTCTTCAGCCTCATCACCAAGGGGAGCAAGGGAGGGAGATAGGGTAAGGCTCCACAAGTTGTGGGGAAGGATCAAGATGTTTCTAGAATGTTCTATGGGAGCCAGAAACCCACTTCCCCCACTTCCCAAAGAATCCGGCTTACAGGACTAGGTGTCCAGTGTCCCGTTTTACACCGTAATTCAGCTACGCCTGAGTCCAGATAGGACCCAACCCCACAGAGCACAAGGCCCAGAGGCTCTTCCAGGCCTAATGCCCACAAGGAGCGTCACCTCCCAGGACAGGCTTTTCCTCTTAGTGCGGTCAGCTGAGACTCCCAAACTTCCAGCTGCCGGGCCAACACCCAATGCCCCCTCACCCAAGCCCCCTACCCCAGCGCCCCTCTCTGCTCCCTCCCCCACTTGCAGAACCCTTCTTGGGCAACACCTTTCTGTCCGGGCTCCCTAGGCCCACAGCTTTCCAGCCTTGAACACTGAGACCCACCTTCCACCCAACCCTGTCCCCCACACACCGTGTTTATTTTTTATTTTTTTTTAAAGATTTTGTTTATTTATTTGACAGAGAGATACACAGCCAGAGAGGGAGCATAAGCAGGGGGAGAGGGAGAGGAAGAAGCAGGCTTCCTGCTGAGCGGGGAGCCTGATAAGGGGCTCAATCCCAGGACCCTGGGATCATGACCTGAGCTGAAGGCAGATGCTTAACGACTGAGCCCTCCAGGCGCCCCACACATTGTGTTTATAAAAAAACTAAAATGCACGGCTCTAAAGCCCTTACCCTCCTGTGGCCTTGCATACTGGTATCTTTTATCCCGTTCTATTTTTCTACTTCCAGTTTCCGTGGCCCACAACCTGGGTTTCACCCACTAGTGGGTCTCCACTTTCAGTTTGAAAACCACCGCTCCAGGCCCTCAAGGAGCCTCGCTGGGAGCTCCAGCCCCCCGACAGCCACCTCACCTCAGGGCCCCGGGCAGAGACCTCCCTTTCTCACAGCCCCGGACAAGACAGCGTCCGGGTGCCCACAAGGGCTTGGAGATGTCACAGCATCCTTTCTTTGGGCCTCCTCTCCTGGGCCCCCTCCTGTCGGGCATCCCTATGCCCCCCCCAACCCCATCCTCTTCCTCATCGTGTCCTTCCAGTTTTCCAAACCCCGAAAAGCTTCTTCGTCATTTGGAGAGTATGACTTGGGAGGCGTTTCGCAACCTTGAGAGAGGGTGGCCGAGAGATTCAGCTCATTTCCATTCAAGGACCCCAGTTGTCTGTCTGACGACCACCCCCACATTAGATGGTCCAGTCCGGCCGGCAAGGAGCTGCTCTCAGTCTGCGCACAGGGTTTCACAGGTAGGAGACAGCTGGTGTGTCCTGAGCAGCCAGGCCGTGGGGGGCCCCCTCCGTGGAGTTCTGAAGGTATCACGTGGGGTGCGCTTGGAGGGCTCAGTTAAGCCTCTGCCTGTAGCTCAGGTCATGATCTCTGGGTCCTGGGATGGAGCCCTGCATGGTGCCTCCTGCTCCAGGGAGTCTGCTTCGCTCTCCCCCCCTGCCCCCCCCCGTTCATTCTCTCTCTCTCAAATAAATAAATAAAAATCTTTAAAAAAGTATAAAGGTGGGGCACCTGGGTGGCTCAGTGGATTAAAGCCTCTGCCTTCGGCTTGGGTCATGATCCCAGAGTCCTGGGATCGAGCCCCAGCCCCACATTGGGCTCTCTGCTCAGCGGGGAGCCTGCTTCCTCTTCTCTCTGCCTGCCTCTCTGCCTACTTGTGATCTCTGTCTGTCAAATAAATGAATGAAATCTTAAAAAAAAAAAGTATAAAGGTATCATGTCATTCACTGCTCTCAAGAGCTTTAGGAAACAGGATCCACTACCACAGTTCCATCAAGAGACTCAGAGAAACAAAGTGAGTGACCCAAGGCAGGCAGGGGGCAGGGGTGAGAATGGAGGGGGGCTGTGAACTCGGGGGGGGGGGGGGCAGATGGGAGATGGCAAGAAGTACCCGGCTGGCACTAGGATAGCAAGCCTTATTCTTTCTGCTGGAGTCAGGGGTTGCTTCTCCAGGGCTCAGCAGCCTGGCAGAATAGGTCCCCAGGCAAACTGGGGGTGGGGAGGGGTGCAGTCATTCCTAAGGGTTCCCACACACCCTCCCAGCTCCTAGTGTATTGTACAACCAAAAATGGAAAGCAGGGAAGGGATAAGGCATGGAGGGAGGAGAGGAAAGAAAGCGAAAAAGAGAAAAAGAAATAGGACAAAGGGATATAATCACACCTTTTAATACCATATTCTCTCCACTTGAACATAAACATTTGCTTCACTTCCTAATGTTCTCCAAATTGAAGTTCATCTTATAATCAGCATCAGAAGAAACCTGCCAGCTAACGGTACATCTTGTGATCAAGGTGAATTGGAACAGAGTGGGGGGTGTGTGTGTAAAAAGTTATGTTTAAGGTCGTCCCTGAGGCTCACAAGGTGAACATCACTTGGGGCGGTCTCTCAGTGAGGCTCAAAGACTGGGGTGGACATTTCTGGTTTGTTATCTGCAGGGCTAACGTAATCTGGTCACCATACTTTTAACAACACAGATTTAGGAGGAAGGAAACTGTGGGCGGGGGTGGGGGGCACAATTATATTTTACTTGCCGAGTCCATTGTATCTGTTTTCAAATATGTGTCCCCAGCAGCAGTTTGGGTTTTTTGGTTTTGTTTTTTTTTTATGCTGCTGTGTTTTGTTTTGCATCGGCAATTAACCTAATAAACCACCCTTTCATCCCTCCGGTACATTAACCACTTCAGAGACTATCAGATAAACGTGGGGCTTTGATTCGTGCACCTTCAGAAGCCAGGACGAACAATGGGGGTGGTTTTAACTGTGCAGTCCTGGGAATTAGAGAGAAGAGGCCCTTCAGGTAACTGCTGAGAAAGGTCCCTTAATTTGACCCTGTTTCACACAGTCCAATTTTCAATAAAGTGGGGCATTTAGGAAATCACTGCAAGCTGTAATCCCCAGATCTTCCTGGGGGGTTATTCTGTGCAAAGACCTCCCTTCTGACCTGTTTGCATATATCCAGCCCCTCTTTTCTGCTGGGTATTTACTAGTGCCGTTTCCCCCACCGGCCTCCCTGCCCACTATCCATCCAGCGCAGCCTCTTCTTCCTTTAGCTGGAGCCTCCGCCTTACCATCATCTTTGATGATCTGCTTGAACTTGCTTCCTTTCCCAACTGTCAGTAGAAACCCAGAGCAGTATTTGATGGTTTATTCATTGTTTACTGACTTATTTATTGAATGGTATTTCCATTGCAAATACATTTTTACCAGAAGCAGAAGGAAAAATATATTCCCTCTTCTCAGCCCCAAGCTCCCCTCCCCTGCCCAGCTCTCATCCGAAGTGCATGTTCTTCCAAATCCCAAACTGCCTGAATTCCTTGTGAAATTTCCTCCCTGGGCGCTTTAGTGCTAGGTTTGCATCTTGTCCCCGTTTCCCTCCTCAAACATGCTCCAGCAGTCTGGAACCCGACAACAGTAAAGCACAGCCTTCCTTCAGGGAGAATTCCCTTCCTGCCGGAGCATAAATGTTTCCACTCTAGTACCCAGGATTTGCGGGCGCTTTCTGGGAAGCCTCCAAGCAGACATTAGTGTTTGCAGCCGCTGGTACCTGAGCTTCTCACAGGGCCTCTGGAGCCACTGGGATTCAGCCCCGCCTCCCGCCCCGCTGCTTCACACCGTGAACTTGAAGCAGCCAAGACGCCCATGCTTCACTCAGTGCACTCATGGAAAACTCAGCTCAGGTGCCTGTGCCTCCAAGCCCTACAAATAAGAGCCTAGACCCCTATCCTTACGTTCCTGTGCCAAAGACCCCATGCTCAACTGCAGTCATCCGTCTGTTTGTGTCCCCAGCAGGACAGAATGCTCTTCAAGAAAGCACACCTCCAGCTGCAAATGACAGAAGACTAACCCAATGCGGTTAAGCCCCTCCCCCCAAAAAAGTGCTGGCTCCTGAGGCTGAAGGCAGGGTTGGCTTCAGATGCAGCTTGATGCAGGAGCCGGGACAATGCTGTCATCAGAACTTGTTGCTGTCCTATTGGCTTCCCTCCACTGGCTCTGTTCCCAGGTCTGCTCTCCCTGAGATGCTCTCAGCTTCATATCCAGTGGGGAGGAGTCTGGTTTTCTGGTAATTCCAATAAATATAGTGGAATAGTGGCTTGTTGAGCTTGCTCGCCTTCCCCCGATTGCATACACATCTGGCGAGCAGAGCCTATGACCGAGAGGATGAGGTGTGTTGATTGCACCCAAGAGTTCACCGCCATCACCATCATCACCGTCATCATCTCACCATTAGTCATCTGAAAGAAATGGGCAGGTCCTTAAATAGAAGTTGGGGTGGCTCTTATCACAAAAGAAGGAGTAGAGCTGAGCCACAAAACCACCGATTCCTGCTGCGGCTGGCCGGGGCTGGGCCCATCCATACTCCCCCAGCACAGAGCCTTCTGAGAATACAGGAAATGATAAAACCCCCAAACACTTCACAAAAATCTCACTGCTCAAAGATAGCAACTGCTAGCGTTTTGGAGTGTTTTTCCTTCCAGTCTTTTTTCTATCTGTAGACATTTATTTTTTTGTAGCTGTCATCATATTGCCTATTTGCGGTCTTTTTTGCGCTTAAAACTACAGCTTTCACAAACACTTACCAGCTGCAGAATAGGACGTTGGAATGATGTATATACTGATCTACTTAGGTTTTGGGGTTTTCTTTGTTTTTTGTTTTTTGTAATGGTCTGTTTTTCAAATAGATGCTATTATAAAAATACAACCAGAAACATTTTTACATTTCACGTTGGGTAGAGGAGGTAAGTCTTTAAAAAGTGGGTGATGGGACCTCAGGAACCACCCCAGTGACCCTCGGGTTCCTGGGGCTGCGTCAGTCTGCCCTCTCCAGTCATCCTTGGAACCGTGATGAGCCGGGGTATTCGCCTGGCATTCCAGATCCTCCCGGCGTCACCCAGGGAACCACACTGGGCTCTCTGGTGATAAATTCATCACAGGGATTGGCCACCCTCCTGAAATTCTCTTCAGGGAACAATTTTCTGAGATCTCACATCGTGCCTAATTGACAACTTTCTTTAATGGGCTGGGATGATAATTCTTTCTTTAAGCCACAAATGATGATTAATAGAGTTCCAGCAGGACACGGGTTTCACTGTATTCTCACCTTCATTATTTTAATCTCTCTCTGAATGACTGTCTAATGGATCTGTATTGCTCTAACATTCCATGAGTGGTGGGTAGGTGTCCATAAATCCCTTCCAAACCGCAAGAGGTCCCACGGCCAGATTATAGGCATCGGACAGGCTCAGTTAAAAGCCTGCCCAACCCTTGGCTGCAGGGTGGCGGAGACAACAGGAGGAGACCATAAAGTGGCCAGATGACATAGGCATCCCCAGAATGGCACTGAGAGTCCATATTCACTCCTTGTGGAAAAAGATGAGAGGCAAAGGCTGAAATGGCCATTTGCAGCCTGTCAGGAGCCCAAAAAAGGTGGTGAGGAATGACGAAGCTGTGGATTGATTCAGTCATTTCGCATTTTACTGAGCTCGCTGGTTGGTGCCAGGCTCCATGCCAAGCGCTGCGAGATCAAGATGACTGGGATGGCCCAGCCCTCCAGAGTCTCACAGCGTCCCTGTTGGAGGGAAAAACCTACAATCTGATGATGAACGTATTGAACACGGTGTTTTAGAAGTGATTTAGGCTAGCAGGGCCGGCTCTCCCGGCACAGGACTTGCGCAGTCCCACAGGTCCCCCAACCGAAGGGACCTCATACTTGGATTAATGATCTGCTGGTGGGTATTGCTACCCTTCAAATTCATTCACCTGAACGAATGCCTGGCTGGCTCAGCCTGTAGAGCACGTGACTCTTGATCTCAGGGGCGTGAGTTCAAGCCCCACATTAAGTGTGGATCCTGCTTATTTATTTTCAAAGATTTTATTTATTTATTTGAGAGAGAATGAAAAAGAAAGAGAGAGAGAACATGAGAGTGGGGAGGAGGGAGGGTCAGAGGGGGAAGCAGACTTCCCACCAAGCAGGGAGCCCAATGCAGGACTCGATCCTGGGACTCCAGGATCATGACCCGAACCAAAGGCAGTCACTTAACCAACTGACCCACCCAAGCTTCCAATCCTGCCTTTTTTTTTTTTTTTAATTTGTTCATTCTGGGGCACCTGGGTGGCTCAGTCGGTTAAGCAACTGCCTTAAGCTCAGGTCATGATTCCGGAGTTCCGGGATCTAGTCCCTCATGGGGCTCCCAGATACACCGGGAGTCTGCTTCTCCCTCTGACCTTCTACCCTCTCATGCTCTCTCTCAAATAAATAAATAAAGTCTTAAAAAAAAATCGTTCATTCTGCAAAGACTTATTGTGTGACTAACTATGTGCCAGACACTCCTCTGGGTCCTGAGGACAAAAAAGAAGCAAATCCAGGACAGGCAACAGCAAAGAGTTACATAAAACCTACACGGTGTCCGATAGGAATAGGTGCTGGAGAGGAGAGCAAGACCGGGGACAAGGTAAAGGCAAACCTAGGATGCTGGTTTGTGCAGTCTCTGGAGTGACCAACTATTATGTGCCCCTATCTTGGGCACCTAGGCAGCTGTGATGGTTAATTTAATTTAATTTAATGTTTTAAAAGATTTTATTTATTTGACACAGAAAGAGAGATCACAAGTAGGCAGAGAGGCAGGCAGGGCGAGGGGGGGCGGGGAGCAGGTTCCCCTCTGAACAGAGAGCCCGATGCGGAGCTGGATCCCAGGACCCTGAGATCATGACCTGAGCCAAAGGTAGAGGCTAAACCCACTGAGACGCCCAGATGCCCCTGATAGGTAATTTTAAATGTCAGTTTGCCTTGGCTATACTATGACACCCAATTGTTCGGTCAACCTCCAGTCTAGATGTTGCTGTGAAGTTCCTCATCAGATTTTTTGGATGCAATTAACATTTAAATCAGTAGGCTTGGAGTAGAGCAGCTTATGCCCCTGGAATGTAGATATGCCTCATCCAATCAGTTGAAGGCCTTTAGAGGAAAAAACCCCTGAAGTCCCCTTAAGGAAGAATGAATTCTGCTTCTAGACTGCCTTCGGACCTAAGACTGTAGCATCGACTCTTCCCTGGGTCTCCAACCTGCCGGCCTCCCTGTAAATTTGAAACTTGCTAGCTCCCCACTCCCCCACCTGCAATGGCCTGAGTCAATTTCTTGAAATTCCTGTCACTCTCCCTTTCCTCCTCTCCGCCCCCCCCCCCCCCCCCCCCACTTATTCTCACTCTTCCTATCTATCTTTCTTCTTACCTGTGTCCCTCTTTCTCCCATTGGTTCTGTTTCTCTGCAGAACCCTGACCAATACAGCAAGGCACAAGTTATGGCTAATGGCTCCGGGCTCTTCCCAGCCTGACTAGCTGCCAGAGTCAGGATGCAAAGGGAGGGAGGGAAGGAGGGAGGGTCAAGGTGAGGGTATAGGCAGCATCCAAGCCCAGGGATGCCAACTTGGGACTCCACTCCATGAAGTTTCTACCCTAAACAACCTGGGAGCTGCCCCTACCTGTACCAAAGTTCAGGTTACAGGTGCCTTCCCATTTCCCCCTTTCATGGGTCTGAGGTCAGGAGGCCCTGCGCTCTGCCCCTAGCCAAAGTCTTCTGGGGCCTTTTGTATGGAAACGAGGATTGCTTCCTTCCTGATGGCTGCTGGTCATTGCTGTTTGGCCGTGCATGTCCCAGTCATCTCCTGCCCACGCACAATCCCCACCGAGGGACTGGACGGTGGCCACTGTGGCCTGCCAAGTGGCAGGACGTCGTTGCTGAAGCCATCTGGATGATCTACAAGGTCTTTCATCGAGAAGTACAGGATTCTCCAAAGAGATTTTCGCTGGAATGTCAGGCTCTGCTCCTAGTTTTTTTTTGTTTTGTTTTGTTTTGTTTTTTACATTGAGAACACGTGTCGTTGCTCCAGAACACTGTTATCTTCTGGGAACAAACACAGAGGCCCATTGTTTACCCTGCCAATTAGGAGCCATGATTGGCCCCAACACACAAAGGCCCAGTTGTGCCCGATCGGCTGAGGAAAGTGTCTTGGACCTTTTGACACAGGTCTTTGGATGAAGGAGCCTGAGCTTGTCATTTATGGGGTTCTGGGGGGCCATTTCTCCCACTCCGCCAGCAGGCGGTGCAGCCAGGAGCCGGGGCGGGCAGGTCCCACTGTGGTCTCTCAGGCTGTTGCTCTATGGACAACTGCAGTGCCCACTTGGGCTTTCCAAGGTCTGTCTCACCCTGGGGGGAACGCGGTCCCTGAGTTCCAGCAGCATCTCCTCCCTGAAGAGCTGGAGAAGAAAGTTGGATTTCCAAGGAGCAGCTGGTAAACTAAGGCTTCCTGGCTCGGAAGGGGGACCTGTGTGTGCTCCCGACCAATGGGTGTCTTTTGCCACCACGGGGTCAGCCACACAGACAACCCAGGGCCATCATGAGCAAGACTTTTGGTGTCCATGAACCCCAGAAGGAAGGGGCTCCCTGCTTGGCAGAGGTTCTCAAAGGCAACAGCGAACTGCTTAAGTTTGACTTCTTTCATGAAAACCAACCCACGGGCCCCTGAGTGGCTCAGTCAGCTGAGCGTCCAACTCTTGATTTCAGCTCAAGTCATGATCCCAAGGTCCTGGGATCGAGTCCCGCATCGGGCTCTCTGCTCAGCGGGGAGCCTGCTTCCTCCTCTCTCTGCCTGCCTCTCTGCCTACTTGTGATCTCTGTCTGTCAAATAAATAAATAATATCTTTAAAATAAATAAATGAATGAATAAAAATTAAAATGAAGACTAATGGGGGCAGTGCCTGGATGGCTCAGTGGGTAGAGTGTGCTACTCTTTTTTTTTTTTTCAAAGATTTTATTCATTTATTTGACAGAGATCACAAATATGCAGAGAGAGGAGGAAGCAGGCTCCCCGCTGAGCAGAGAGCCCGATGATGCGGGCCTGGATCCCAGGACCCTGGGATCATGACCTGAGCAGAAGACAGAGGCTTAACCCACTGAGCCACCCAGGCGCCCCAGAGTGTGCTACTCTTGATCTCAGGGTTGTGAGTTCGAGTCTCACACTGGGTATAGAGCTTACTTAAGAAGAAGAAGACCACTAACAGAGATAAGACTTTCCCACATACATGCAGCAGTTAGGAAAGTCTGTTCTTCGGGGGGACACTTCAATCATTAAACAGGTGGAAGAAAGCCAGGAGAGATGCTTTTTCTATAAACAGGGCTGACCCCTCCAAATGCATCCTTACCACCACAGCACGGAAGGGGACCCAGAGCTCCCAGGTCCCAGCGGAGGAGAGGACTTAGCTCTAAGACCCTTTTGCCTCTGGTAGGAGATTCCTTACGTAAATTGTGGCAAATTCATTTTCTAAAATGTGTGTCTGCTATTAGGATGGTTTTTATAGAGCTTATTGTAATAATATGAAAAATTACAATGTGAAAAAGTTTCTTACTCCCAGACTAAACATGTTTCTCTTTTCCCCAGAGAGTAATTCAAGAACAATTCATAGAGCGTGAACATGTCTATGTTTTTTTAAATTATACTAAGATAGGAGTCGGGAAGGAAGCACTTTTTAAATGTTAACATAATCTTGGAGGAGTGGGACAATGTGGTATTTTTCTTCTTTCTTTCTTTCTCCATGTTCTACCATTTTTCATAAAGAGTGTGTATTCCTTTCTAGAGGGAAAGAATAAAATAAATAAAAACAAGCAAACAAGTGGTTGCTCTGAGAGAATAGGCTGGGAACCCCACTGTCCAGCTTCTTCTCCCTTGTTTCGGAGCCGCGTTTGCCGGTGGTCTGAGACCCGGCAGCTGAGCACCCCTCCCCCGGCTCTGCGAGACAAACACTAGGGCCTCTTGGCTGGCTCCCGATCACACCTTGTGCCAACATAGTTGGCAACCTCTGAATTTTATCAGGTTTGGGTTTTTCTTTTTTTCTCTCTCTGGCTACACACACACACACACACACACACCACACACATACGTGCGTACATATCCCAGAATCTCCACATTTTGGCTGCAGGAGCTCTCATGGGTGGCCCCTCTGCCAGAAACGGGCTCACAGGGTATGTGACAGTCTCCTTGTGGGAAGATGACCTCCTTTCATTGATGTTGGAACCCCCCTTCCGTTCTTCTCCAGGGGATACTGCCCCTTGATGCCTAACCCTGGGTGAGACAGATTTCAGTGATCATACCCAGGGCCATACCTTCCAACCCAAAGGCTGCATTCCAGAGGTGACTTCGAGAGAGTCAGAGAGTCGACACAGGGAGACTCCCTGAGCGTCCTCCTCTGGGTCTAAGAGCATGGCCCATCCCTGGGAGGAGGGAAGCACACTCATATCGCAGGAGACTGGCACACACACTGTGATGGGCTCCAGGTAAACCTGCTCTTGTTTCCACAGCAGCAACTGATTGAAATCTGTGGTTTGGGCAGCTGCACCAAGCTTGTGGATTTCTTTCTCACTCACTCCCCTAATGATTCATCCTGTTGATTTCAGCAAGAATTGCCACTGAGTATCTGAGGTCAGAATTATTTCCATTCTCCAGACTGCCAGGAGCAAGCTGCTTCCATCCCCCAGGAAACTGGCTGTCTCACCTTTACAAACAGGGAACCCTGAGCTGGAATGCTGGAATGTTGTCCCTCCCTTGTCCCCTGACCGCTCCCTCATACTCACCTTCTTCTTCTTTCTGGTGTCATCTCTTGATGACACCTTCCTTGACGCCCACCAGCAGAGCTAAACCAGTAATGACTGGTACAGAAAACCATTCATTCATCCAACAAATATTTATTGAGTACCTGTTAGGTGTCCCACACTGGGGATACAGTAGTGAAGCAGTGAGACGTGATTCTTCTAGTGTGGAAACAACTGGACACTTAATAAAACGGCCAAAAGGACACCAGTGGAAGTTCAACCCCTATGGGAGCACACCGGGCATCTGAGCTTAATGCTACAGCACTGGGCTAGCAAAGGGAGGAAATGTCTTGGTGGAAACAAGGTTGGGACTTTCTCAGGTTGACTTTAATAGCAGACTGAAGGTGGCTGGCGATTTGATTACTCAAACATTATTAATAGAGATGAAATATCATCTGAATGTTAACCCACCCCCTCTAATGCCCCTGTCCCCTGCTCCTGATACCACCAGTCTATCATGGGTGGCTTGTCATCAGAGTCACTCAGGCTGCCCTCTATTAGTGGGCAGACCCATATCTCTCTTGGAAATGCCTCCAACTCTGTCATCATGGCCATCACCCGATTTAATCCCCACATTCTCAACATCTGTCCTTCCTTCCTTCCTCAAACATTTACTCAACACCTACAGAGTGTCGGACACTTGCTAAGGGCTGGGGTAGAGCTGCAAGCAAAGGAACAAGCAGTCTCTGCTCTCCTGGAGAGTCCAGGCTAGTAGGGGAGGTGAGCCTACCCACGACCCCTGTGTAAATGTAAATGAGGATGATGAAAGGATAAATGAATGGATGAACGAATGCATAAATGGTCAATTACCTGGACTGCCCCAGGACCTTTCCTCTGACCCGCCCTGCAGTGGAGCTGCCTGAATAAGCAATCCCTAGTACTTCCCCTCCCCCACCCCATAAAATCTTCAATAGCTCCCTACTGCATACAAGGTCAAGTTCTAATTCCCCAGCCTGGTGGCTCTTGGTGCCCTGGTTCTAAGCTACCTCTCCAGCTTCATTTCCTTCTAACCCGCTAGGATAACCAACCTATGCACTCTTATACCTATTGCTATGTTTATTTTGCCTGTCTAGAAAACTCACCTCTGGTTCTGCTGTTGAAATCTTAATTCATCTGAAGGAGGGGAAAGGTGTAGGACAGCAGGATTTGGTGGAGAAGAGCCAAAGCCTCACCTTGTAACATGGGAAGTCCTGATGTTATTACAGCAAAATCAAGAAAGAAAAAAATAAACATTTTTTAGAAATATGAACATAAATGGCAGAAATAACAACTAAAGGACTCGATATTGGTTGCTTCCAGGGGTAGAAATTGAAAGTTAAGAGGGACAGGGCATAGGACTGGGAGGTTTTGTTTGTTCTAAGACTGATGTTACAGAATCACCTTCTAAAAGGCATGGATTCATTTGTTTGAAAGCTTTTTTTTTTTTTTTTTACCTTTTTTAAAGTAATCTCTAGGCCCAACATGGGACTTGAACTCATGACCCCAAGATCAAGAGTCACATGCTCTACTGCTTCAAACTAGGTGTCCCTAATTTGGTTCTTTTTTTTTTTTTTTTTTTGACGATTTTATTTATTCATTAGTTAGAGAGAGAGCGAGCACAGGCAGACAGAGAGGCAGGCAGAGGCAGAGGGAGAAGCAGGCTCCCTGCCGAGCAAGGAGCCCAATGTGGGACTCGATCCCAGGATGCTGGGATCATGACCTGAGCCGAAGGCAGCCGCTTAACCAACTGAGCCACCCAGGCGTCCCCCTAGTTTGGTTCTTAAAAATTGTTTTTGGTGGGGGTACCTCGGTGGCTCAGTTGGTTAAGTATCTGCCTTCAGCTCAGGTTGTGATCTTGGGGTCCTGAGGTCCAGCGCCACGTTGGGCTCCCTGCTCAGTGGGGAGCCTGCTTCTCTCTCTCCCACTGCCCAACGCTCCCTCCCACTTGTGTTTTCTCTCTCTCTCTCTCACTCTCTCAAATAAATAAATAAAATATTTTTTTAAGTTGTTTTTAATGCCCAATGAAGCAAGATAAAAATTTAAATAAGAACTAGGGGTGCCTGGGTGGCTCAGTTGGTTAAGCATCCAACTCTTGATTTCAGCTCAGGTCACGATGGAGACATCACGCCCCTGGACAGGCTCAGTGCTGGGCATATAGCCTGCTTAAAATTCTCTCTCCCTCTGCCCCTCCCTACCCTCTCTGTCTAAAAAAAATAAAAATAATAAAAACACAATTTAAATAAGAACTGAACCGGTTAAATGAGATGATGTCTGTAAAGCGCACAGCGTAATGTCCGGCATGTAAGAAGCAAAGAAGAAACAGCCACCATTACTTGCGTCTTCTCCACGAATCCCGCCACCAAGCAGAGGCAGGAATGGGGACGTCACCTCGCGTGGCAATCCCACAACAGCTTCCTAACCGATCTCCCCGCCTTTGGTGTTTGTTCTCCCTTCTTGATACCCCATCCCACCGACCACTGGCACACTCACCTCCCTAAGACTATGCTTCTCCTGGAATCCCTATGCAAAGGCTTGACGAGGGTTTTCTAGTGTGTGTTAGGGCAGCGGTAGCTGCTGGAAACAACCCCAAACTGTCAAGGGCTCCACGTGATACAGGCACATTTTTCACTCCTCTGGCATTCCGAGGAGATCTTATTCTTGGCGTCTCAGAAGCGCAGGCCGTTTTGATTTTGAGGCTTCTCCATGCCCTGGAGCCCTGAAGTCCACGCCATCCAAGAAGGGGGAGGAGCTAGAGGAGAAGACGTCACTCCTCCCCTGCAGCCTTGGCTTGGGAGGGAGGCTCATTACTTCTGGTCACATCCCATTGGCTGGAAGTGGTCACATGGCTCTACCTTGATGCCAAGGGGATGCTGGGAAATGTAGTTCCTGGCTGTGAAGACTCCCACTGCGGAGGGCACTAGGCGTTTTGATGGAGGCAACTCTGCCACATTCACCACCTACAGAGTGACCTCCAGAATCTTGGCTTAGCCCAACGGTTCACTTACTTATCCTAACTGTGTGGGTCCTGCCTCCCTATGGGAACTTTCTGTAGTCCCAGCTGCCGGTCTCGCTAACATCTCTCCCACTTAGTCCTGTATGTCCATTCCACAGGGCACATTTCTTCCTTCTAAATAGAGTAGGGCTTTTTGAAATACAAACTCCCTCTCTTCTTTGAAGGATTCCTCATTTCTATAACCTCGTACTGACTCACTGAAACTGAATTTCTGAGTCACAGAGTTTGAGAGTTAGGCAGTTGGCCACATGGCCCACCCCACTGCTAGAAGAGATGGGAAATGAGACCCAGGGAGGCTAAGGGAATCCCCCAAAGCTTGGCCCTCAAAGCAGACCCTTTTGCCCTGCATGTGAACCATTCAGCAGGAACTGCAAAGTCAAGGACAGGTCATGATCTGGATTTTGCTGAGCCAGGAATTTGATTGTACCGAGCGAGCCTTGCTGACTCCCGATCATTGCATCTCCTTGTGGATTTGTTGTGACGGGAGCCAGCCTCCAAGATGGCCCCATAAGCTCTGCTTTCTGATATTCACACCCTATGTAGTTATTCCCACACTGAGCCAGGGTTGGTCTGTGTGACCAATAGCGCAGGGTGTTTTCTTGTAATATTTGATTATGAAGGAGTTTGATTTCCGGTATGGTGCTCCCTTGTTCTTGGATCACTTACTTTGGGGGAAGCCGTGTCCTGAGCAGCCCTTTGGAGAGGTCTGTGTGGAAAGAAGCAGAGGCCTCCTGCCAACAGCCAGGAGAGTGAGCTTGGGACAGACCCTCTGGCCGGATCACAGACTCAGCCAGCACTCACCCACGACTCTCAGCCACGAGCTGGGCTGCTCCTGGATTCCTGATTCTCAGAAACTGTGTGACACGGCTGTGGTTTTAAGCTGCTAAATTTGGGGATAATTTATCACTCGGCAACAGATAAGTAACACAGCCATTGTTCGCTGTTCAAAACCAAGGATGCATTTTGGTTTCCTTGGGAGGGGGAGAAATTGAAAATTATAAAATATATCAAAGTTTTAATTTGGGTTCTACAAAGGGCTCATAAAATGTCTCTGAAAATATCAAACATTCTGGTATTTCTTCTGTGTATTGTCCTAAGTAATCAACTGAATTACTAAGAAAAAGAAGAAGGGAAGAAGGAAGGAAGGAAGGAAGGGAGGGAGGGAGGAAGGGAGGAAGAAAGGGAAGGAGGATGGAAGGGAGGGAGGGAGGATAGAAGGAAGGGAGGGAGGATGGAAAGTGAGGAGGAGTTCTACCCATCTCTTCAAAGCTGTCTGAATGCCTCATCCTTAAGGGCCTTTCCCTGATTCACCCCTTACTTGTAATATCTAGATATCACTTTTCCTATTGCAGTTTGATATTAACTTTCTTATGACATTTATTAGTCTATCTTAATTTGTTCATTAATTCAATGAAGAAATATTCATTGAGCACTCAGAGTCATCTCTGCTCTGGGTGCTTAAGATTCATCTGTGAGCAACACACAAGGATTTTGCCCTAGTGGATCTTATGTCCTAACTGGAGAGAAAGGAACGATAAACACAATAAAAAGCAAACTATATATCACAGAAGGCAATAAACGCTATAGAAAAAAAGTAAAGTGCAGAACAGGGAGATCAAATTGCTTATATCTTTATCATGTCCCCTCTGTTAGAGGCTCAGGAGGGGTTGACAGCGAACTTGGAATGTCTGTAGTGCTTTGCATATGCCAGGTGCTTGCAAATATTTGCTTAATTCATGCAAGGATAAAGGAGCTAGCCAGGGAATGGGGGAGTTCCAGCACGTGGTAGATCCAACAGTTACTGGCTGCTGAGACAAAACCCCCGCTCCTAGGTGATCCTTAGATATACAAGCAGATTCGGGCCACAGAGAAGCCCAGCTGGGGGACAGCCTATGAGGGAATTCTTCCTGCTCAGTGTCACGGGCCCCAGACCAACAAAGCTGCTTTACACACCCAAACACCTCGTGCAAGGGGCATCCTTATCATGACTTGATCAGGCATCTTATGTTCCATACCTAGATGGCCTCACAGGTTTTCACCTCTGAGTCTGGAAGGAATAGATCCAAGTAGAAAGAGAGTGTCATGATGAGTCCAGGTGCTGGGCACATGCAAGACCAAGGCTTGCCCCCCAGACATCCAAAATGCCACATTGAAATTTAGACCCAAAGAAACAAAAGCAGACAGAATATGCCTCCCATGATTTAATATGAGGTCCCCTATAGTTTGAGATTTGGAATTTGTTTCAACAACAGGCAAAAAAGGGTGCCTGGGTGGCTCAGTCTGTTAAGCAGCTGACTTCAGCTCAGGTCATGATCCCAGGGTCCTGGGATAGAGCCCTACTCCGGGATCCCTGCTCAGTGGGGAGTCTGTTTCTCCTTCTCTCTGAATGTGTGTCAAATAAATAAATCAAATCTTAAAAAAAAAAAAAAACAAGCAGGGTGCCTGGGTGGGTCAGTTGGTTAAGGGACTGCCTTCGGTTCAGGTCATGATCCTGGAGCCCCAGGATCGAGTCCTGCATGGGGCTCTCTGCTCAGCGGGGAGTCTGCTTCTCCTTCTGACCCACCACTTCTACCACTCTCTCTCTCTCTCTTTCTCTCTCTCTCTCAAATAAATTTAAAAAACAAAAACAGGCAAAGATACAAGGAGAATGTTTTCTTATGAGGTTTAATACACCATAGGTAAAAAGCTACACCACAACACTATTGAAATAGAATAAAGCAGTAATTTGTATTTAAATAGCTCTGAGTTGCAAAAGATCTAGAAACAGAATTTTAGATTCAGAAGAAATTTAGGCTACTTCATTAAAAAAAGAGCTAACTAGAATTTAAATTTAAAAAAATGTTTAGGGGCACCTGAGTGGCTCAGTCAGTTAAGCATCTGCCTTCAGCTGAAGTCAGGATCCCAGGGTCCTGGGATGGAGGCCCGCATCAAATCGGGCTCTCTGCTCAGCAGGGAGCCTGCTTCCCCCTCGGTGTCTCTGCCTACCTGTGATCTCTGTCTGTCAAATAAATAAAATCTTAAAAGGGGGTGGGCAATGTCCTCCATTTTTTGCAAAATATGCCCCCCCAGCACACATACACACACAAAACACACACACACACACACAAACGCAAGCACACACTCATGCACACACGTGTTTGCCTCTAGTCTCAGAAGCAGAACCCCCCCCTACTGCACATCTGTCCAAGGCCTTCCTTACTCCTCCTTACTCCATGCTCAACCCTTCCAGACAAAAAGGCTGACATCTTCCTTTGTGTGTCCTCTTCACCGGCTCTTTCTTCTCAGCATATTAACACACTCAAGTCTCTCTCTTTAAAAAAGCAAAACAAAACAACGAAAAACCGCTTTTGTGGCCTCACATTCCTCTCTGGCCACACTCCCGCCTGGCTCGAATGGTGTCCTGGAGCTGCAGAGACACAGAACCGTGCACTTGGGTGGCTTCAGCAACAGAAATGTAATGTCTCCCAGCTCTGGAGGTCAGAAGTGCAGGACCCCAGTGTTGCTAGGATCCCCTCCGGGCCTCCCTTCGAGCTGCTAGGCCTTCGCTGGCCATCTTTGCTGTTCCCCCGCTCATAGATGCATCGCCCGGATCTCTGCCTTCCTCTGCACCTGACCTTCCCCTTCCCCTTTTGTGCATGTCGGTGGGCGTCCACTTCTCCTCTTTCTGTAAGGACACCAGTCTTCTTGGGTTACCGTCCCTTGGAATGACCTCAACTTGACTGTATCTGGAAGACCCTATGTTACCAAATAAGGTCACATTCTGACACAGGTGGGGTTAGGACTCCAGTAAATCTTTTTCAAGGGAAACAATTCAACCCATAAGAACAGCCAAATTTCAGAAGAGGATCCCTCCTCACTCCTCCCCTCTGTCTGCCCTGCCCCAGCTGTCCCCATAGCCTGGTGCCCTCTGGCATCTGTACTGCCCTTGCTGAGGACTGAATGACCTCATGGTGCTCAGTCTGGTGGAACTTTCCTGACTCTAACGGGTGGAGCTTACAGTCACACTGTCACTGACCACCGTCTCCTTCCCCTTTTGGACTCTCCAGTTCCCCTGGAATTCCATGTGTCTGGCTGGAGCCTTCTCAAGCTCTTCTGGCACTTGTCTTCCTCTTCCTCCTCCTCTTCCCCCTCCTCTCCCTCTTCTTCCTCCTCCTGCAGCCCCTGCCTCACTGTCTCTCCACCTCTCACTGAGCAAGAAAACTGGGTATCATCCTTTACCGCCTTACTTAGGCATCTTCTATACCAGTTGGGAGTACCGCAGGGTCCCCAGGAGTAAAAATTATCTTTCAAAAGGATCCTTCCTGTTTGACCTCTGTTGCCACTCTGGTCACCTGCATAGTTCCTCATTTCCGAAGTAGGACTCTGCTCCTGTCCCACCTTCTTCATCCTCTTCCCCCTCCTCCTCCCCCTCCTCCTGCTCCTTCTCTCCCCACCCCCGCCCCCGCCACCTGCCACAATGTTTCCACAGTGATCTCTTGGACAGCCAAGTATAATGTTTAGAATTACTCAAGAGCTCTACATTGAGTTCAGGATAAAGCCCATACTCCTAAATGTGACATAGGAGGCTCCTTAAAATCTGGTCCCTGCTCATTTGCCCACTTCCTTTTCTGCCTTTATATTAGGACCTTCCTTCCTTCCTTCCTTTTTCTCTTTCTTTCTTCCTTTCTGTCTGCGGTCTGTCTTTCTCTCTCTCTCTTTCTTTCATTCCTTTTTTTTAAAGATTTTATTTATTTATTTGACACAGATAGAAATCACAAGTAGGCAGAGCAGCAGGCAGAGAGAGGAGGAAGCAGGCTCCCTGCAGAGAGCCCGATGTGGGGCTCAGATCCCAGGACGGGAAGGCAGAGGCTTAACCCACTGAGCCACCCAGGCGCCCCTCTCTTTCTTTCATTCTTTCTTTTTAAATTTATTTGAGAGAACACAAGCAGGGAGGTGGGGCAGAGGAAGAGGGAGAAGCAGACTCCTTGCTGAGCAGGGATGCAGGTCAATCCTGAGACCCTGGGATCCTGCCCTGAGCCCAAGGCCAGATGCCTGACCGCCCTACCGAGGGAGCCAGCCCGCTGCCCTTGTGAGGACTGTTTCAACCTTGTTGACACTTTGCTGCCCCCCTCCAAAGTGCTACACAGTTCTTCCACATTCCCTTTATGCCGACTGTTCCCTCTGTCTTCGCTGCCCTTCCTCAGCCTCTGACCATTGCTCCCTTGCATCTTTCAAGAATCAAACCAGAGATCCCCCCGGAAGTCTTTCTGAGCCCTCCAGAATGGCCTAGGTCTTTCCCCCTGCCTTCTTCCAGCATTTTGTTTTGTATCATAATCACGGCTTTCAGCTCCAAAGCCCTAGTCCTCTGTCTGACACACAGTACCGTTTCAATAAACGCTCGACGGGTTTTCTCTATCTCACTGAGAAATACAAAGAAATCTAAAGCCCTTGTTCATATTTAAGGTTCCTGGCTTTATTCTAGCATTTTCTTCAGTGTAGTGGGAGGACAATAGCATCAGAATCACGTGGGGGGAGTTGATTAGAGTGCAGCTTCATGGACTGTACCCTGAACCTGATGAATCTGGATTTTAAACAAGCTACCTCCTCAATTTATGTGAACAGCATTCGAGAAGAAAGGCCTTTTAAGCTTTACCACATTTTTTTTAAAAGTGAGTTTATCCCCAGTGTGGGGGCTTGAACTCATGACCTGGAGATCAAGAGTCGAAGATACTCCACAGAAGCCAGCAGGCACCCCAAGCTTATCACACTTTTTATAAAGATTTTATTTATTTGTCAGAGAGAGAGAAACAGAGTAAAGTAGGGGGAACAGCAGGCAGAGGGAGGAGACTCCCTGCCGAGCGGAGACCTCAATGTGGGACTCGATCCCAAAATCCTGAGATCGAGAGCTCAGCTGAAGGCTGACGTTTCATCAACTAAGCCACCCAGGTGTCCTGCTTATGACATATTTTAAGGCTAAGTTAGTTACCATCTCCTGGTGATAAGCAGGGAGACCAGGAGAACCATTACCTTTTCTTTGGAAAGCAATCATTTGTTTGAGCCTTGAAGCTTTTCCATTTAAGAGCTTACCATGAGGATGCAAATTCTACTTGTGGAACCAACAGATCTAGGGGGATGGGTAGGATTTCAGGAAGAAGCAAAGCAGTCCTGTGTGGTCGGAAGTGGGCAGTGTAAAGGAGGCCAGTATCACACACAGGTAGAACCCTAAGAAAAGATGCCCTTTATTATTTATTTTGTTTTATTCTAAAATTTTAGTGAGCATCAGATTCACCTAGAGGGCTTGTTAAGCGGAGGATATCTGGAGTTCATCCCTAGAGTTTCTGATTCAGCAAATCTGGTGGGGGGGATCCAAGAGATTGCATTCCTAATAAGTGCCCAGGTGATGCTGATGCTGCTGGTCCAGGGAGCACACTTTGAGAACCGATGAGCACTTAGTTCAGCCTTTGTGCCCAATGCAGTAATCATTCTGCAATATCCATGGAGACGGGAACATGATCCCGTCTTTCTGCATAAACCAGATGTGGATCTTGTTACATTTCAAGCTGGAGTTTCTATGATTCTTCTTTGCCTCCAAACCTTCCACCCACTGACCACAGGTCTGCCTCTTGGAATCTCACAGAATTTACCCGTGCCTATTTGTATTTTTTTTTAATTTGATGACAGCCATTCTGCCCCGTCTGTTTGCTTTCCCTTTTATTAGTCTCTCCTGCTCCTTCAGCCCTGCTGAATGACCAGAGGATTTCCATCAACAGCCTGCTGTTTCCCTGACTCTCCCTGATGCAGTCTTTAAGCTTGTCAGTTTCTTTCCTGTGTCTTTAGTACTCAGAACTGGCCACGATACTCCACATACTCCATGTGGGGTCTGGCCAGCTTAGAATACAGTCTCTTGAGGGGTGCCTGGGTGGCTCAGTGGGTTAAAGCCTCTGCCTTGGGCTCGGGTCATGATCTCAGGGTCCTGGGATCAAGCCCCGCATCGGGCTCTCTGCTCCGTGGGGAGCCTGCTTCCTCACCTTCTCTCTCTGCTTGCCTCTCTGCCTACTTGTAATCTCTGTCAAATAAATAAATAAAAATCTAAAAAAAATTTATAAAAAAAAGAATACAGTCTCTTGAAATGGACACTATTTTAATACAGATTGTATGTTTTCTGGGGCACATGGTTGGCTTAAGAGGGAGAGTATGGGACTCTTGATCTGTGAGTTCAAGATCCATGTTGGGTATAGAGCTTACTTTAAAAAAAAGTGGGTGGGGGGGGCACCTGGATGGCTCAGTCTGTTGAATGTCTCTTGATTTTGGCTCAGGTCATGATCTCAAGGTCATAAGAAGGAGGCCCAAGTCAGCTCTGCATTGGGCATGGTGCCTGCTTAAGATTCTCTCTCTCCCTCTGCCCCTTCTCCCCATTCTCACTCCACCCCTCTAAAAATAAAAAATATAGATTGCATGTCTTTTAACAAATGATTTTTGTATGTTTAACTATGTGAGCTTGTGGCCACCTGAAACCACAAATTTTTTACATGAGCTTGTGTCCAGCCAGATCTTCTCCATTTGTTTTCAACTAGCTGACTTTAACTCAAGAGCTACATTCAACATTTAATTCTCTTAAATGTGATTCTGTCAGTTTTGACCATTATTACAGATTATTAATTCATATCTTACCTCTGAGATGGTAATGACAGGGCCCATCAGGGGATGAAAACCCCAGATATGCACTTCCCCATTTTACAACTTTGCTTGGGGTCTTTGCTCATCCTTTAATCAGTTCAAAGAGCCTCGAGTGACACTGGGTTCTGCAATCCCCATACTCATAGCCATCATATGTCTCAATGTTTCTGGGTCAACCCTAATTTTAAATATTTTTTCTAGTGCTACAGGTCTTCATGCCAAACCACGAGTCTAATTTTTCATTCAGAAAATATGGTCAGGGCATCCGGCTCAGTTGGTTAAGCGACTGCATTCAATTCAGGTCATGATCCTGGAGTCCCAGGATCCAGTCTTGCATCCGGCTCCCTGCTAGGCAAGGAATCTGCTTCTCCCTCTGACCCTCCCCCATCTCATGCTCTCTCATTCTCTCTCTCAAATAAATAAAATCTTTAAAAAAAAAAAAAAAGGTCAATATAGTGCTACTTTCCTTCCTAGTGTTAATAGCCTAAGGTAACAGGAGAAAATATTTTGCCCAGTTTAAGCTGAGGAAGGGGAATAGTAAAGAGAACAAGGTAGGTAAAGTTGAGAGGTTACAGTCACAAATTTAACGTCAGGATATTAAATAATGTAACTTCGGTTCCATTTTCCCCAAATTTCTGTTTATTACAATGCTTGGTCTACCCATGCATCAGTGCTTGGTCTACCCATGCATCTGGATTCCTCTCCGTTGATTTAGCAATCTATCTAGTGGATGCTGCTTATTTTGAAGATTTTACTATTTTGCACTCCTTCCTGGAGCATGCGATGATACTTCTATCTTTGAGAAATTAAAAAACAAAAATGCAGGTTTCTCCGCAGTCAAGAATTAATGTTAATAAAATCTGACTTTAGTTCATTCTAAGTGAGACGGGTTTTGGGGAGGGAAAATACACAACGCAGACATTTGAAGACGACTTTAGAGGGTGGTTTGTGAATCCGGCTACTAGAAGGCTTAAAATATGGCAGTAAGAAGAAAGCAGAGCTCGGGGCTCCTGAGACCCTGATGGCAAACGAGAGCGGGGAGTTGGTTTTGTCTCTTTCATCCACAGACTTTCAAAGCATGACACTTGCGGTAACAGAATTGCATTGCGGAAAGTCGTGTGTCATTATCTGCTTTTCGAGATGGGGACACGTCGACAGGGAATGGCCTCCTCCAACACGAACAACTTTCGAGTGGCACCGCACGAAGGGGAAAGCTGGCCTGCTACCACGACCCTTCACGAACATGGAGAAAACCCTCGGTTTTAAAATGTCCCCGTGACTCGTGCTGGAACTTAAAAAGGGACTTTTAAGTCGCACATCCCTCCTGACCCCTACCTGCGGCTAATGACTGCCGTATCCTGGAGAGGCGCGGAGGACTGGGGGTCCACCACCGGGTACCGCGCGCGGGAGCGTCCCGGTCCTCCTCCCCCCCAGCCCTCCGCACGGGGTCCACGCGGCGGGGGCGCGCGGTTCGCTCTCGCGGGCGGGGGAAGCCTCCGGCGAGGTGGGCGGAGGCTGTCCCGCCGGGAGGCTTGTTTGGCTCGCAGCAGGGCGCTCCCCGGGGAGCCGCTGAGCGCTAGGGGGGCCGGGAAGCGCGCCGCAAGCAGGATGCTCCCGGGCCCGGCTCGGCGCGCGTGCGAGTCTGTGCGCGGCGGGGAGGTGCAGGGCGTGTGCACGGCACGGGCGGGACGCGCGCCGCAGTCGGCGCCGGTCCCCGCCGCACAGAGGGCCGGCGCGGATACCGCGCTAGACCCGGGCCCGGGCGCCGCAGGGTGCCGGAGGGGGGTGGGGGAAGCAGACGGATGTGCAGGGCCGGGTCCGCGCCCCTCCGTGCAGCGCGTTAACACCGAGCCACGGCGCGCACAGATCGGGAAGGATGTCGCGCGGGTCTCCAAGCACCGCAGGCAGGGCGCGAGCCCCCGAGACTTGAACGCGCCCAGGCAGGGGGAGAGCGCGCTCCCGCTCGCACCCCGGCGCGTTCCCCGCGCAGTCTGCGGAACCACAACGCGAGCGGGTATTAAGGGGGAAGGACGGGGCGTGGCCTAGCCGGGGAGAACCAATGGGCCGGGGAGGGGCGCGCGGGGGCGGAGCTCGGGCGCCGAGCGCCGATTGGCCAGTTCGCCCTCCGGTATGCAGATACGGTGGAGTCACGTGGCAGGGGCCGGGACGACTTCCTGTTGGAGGCCAACGCGGGGCGGGGAAGGGGGCGCGAGCGCCCCGTCTGGCTGGAGCGGGGGGAGGGGGGTTCTTGTCAGTTAGAGCAACAAGATGGCCGCGGTGGCAGCTCCGCACCTCAGCGCGACGGCCCCGGGAGCCGCAGCCGCCGCCGCCGGCCCCGCCGCCCCGCAGTCCTGAGCGCCGCCCCGGCCGCCCCCGCCGCCCCTGACAGGGCCGTCCCCGCGCCCGCCGCGCTCCTGCCGCCGCCGCTGCGGGCCCGCCCGAGCCGGAGGCGGAGGGAGCGGAGCCGGCCGAGCGCCG
>RCUC01167497.1:0-50706 GCA_003697995.1 Taxidea taxus jeffersonii | reverse complement strand
CTATCACCACTGCTATTCAACATAGTACTAGAAGTCCTAGCCTCAGCAATCAGACAACAAAAAGAAATTAAAGGCATCCAAATCGGCAAAGAAGAAGTCAAACTATCGCTCTTTGCAGATGATATGATACTATATGTGGAAAACCCAAAAGGCTCCACTCCAAAACTGCTAGAGCTTGTACAGGAATTCAGTAAAGTGTCAGGATATAAAATCAATGCACAGAAATCAGTTGCATTTCTTTACACCAACAACAAGACAGAAGAAAGAGAAATTAAGGAGTCAATCCCATTTACAATTACACCCAAAACCATACGATACCTAGGAATAAACCTAACGAAAGAGGCAAAGAATCTATACTCAGAGAACTATAAAGTACTCATGAAAGAAATTGAGGAAGACACAAAGAAATGGAAAAATGTTCCATGCTCATGGATTGGAAGAATAAATATTGTGAAAATGTCTATGCTACCTAAAGCTATCTACACATTTAATGCAATGCCTATCAAAATTCCATCCAATTTTTTCAAAGAAATGGAACAAATAATCCTAAAATTTATATGGAACCAGAAAAGACCTCGAATAGCCAAAGGAATATTGAAAAAGAAAACCAAAGTTGGTGGCATCACAATTCCCGACTTCAAGCTCTACTACAAAGCTGTCATCATTAAGACAGTATGGTACTGGCACAAAAACAGACACATAGATCAATGGAACAGAATAGAAAGCCCAGAAATAGACCCTCAACTCTATGGTCAACTAATCTTCGACAAAGCAGGAAAGAACATCCAATGGAAAAAAGACAGCCTCTTCAACAAATGGTGTTGGGAAAATTGGACAGCCACATGCAGAAAAATGAAATTGGACCATTTCCTTACACCACACACGAAAATAGACTCAAAATGGATGAAGGACCTCAACGTGAGAAAGGAATCCATCAAAATCCTTGAGGAGAACACAGGCAGCAACCTCTTCGACCTCAGCCGCAGCAACTTCTTCCTAGGAACTACGTCAAAGGCAAGGGAAGCAAGGGAAAAAATGAAATATTGGGACTTCATCAAGATCAAAAGCTTTTGCACAGCAAAGGAAACAGTCAACAAAACCAAAAGACAACTGACAGAGTGGGAAAAGATATTTGCAAATGACATATCAGATAAAGGGCTAGTATCTAAAATCTACAAAGAGCTTAGCAAACTCAACACCCAAAGAACAAATAATCCAATCAAGAAATGGGCAGAGGACATGAACAGACATTTCTGCAAAGAAGACATCCAGATGGCCAACAGACACATGAAAAAGTGCTCCACATCACTGGGCATCAGGGAAATACAAATCAAAACCACAATGAGATACCACCTCACACCAGTCAGAATGGCTAAAATGAACAAGTCAGGAAATGACAGATGCTGGCGAGGATGTGGAGAAAGGGGAACCCTCCTACACTGTTGGTGGGAATGCAAGCTGGTGCAACCACTCTGGAAAACAGCATGGAGGTTCCTCAAAAAACTGAAAATAGAGCTACCTTATGACCCAGCAATTGCACTACTGGGTATTTACCTTAAAGATACAAACGTAGTGATCTGAAGGGGCACGTGTACCCGAATGTTTATAGCAGCAATGTCCACAATAGCCAAATTATGGAAAGGACCTAGATGTCCATCAACAGATGAATGGATAAAGAAGATGTGGTATATATATACGATGGAATACTATGCAGCCATCAAAAGAAATGAAATCTTACCATTTGCGACGACATGGATGGAACTAGAGCGTATTATGCTTAGTGAAATAAGTCAACTGGAGAAAGACAACTACCACATGATCTCCCTGATATGAGGAAATGGAGATGCAACGGGGGTGGGAGTTAAGGTGGTAGGAAAAGTAAAAATGAAAGAAGATGGGATCAGGAGGGAGAAAAACCAAAAGAGACTCTTAATGTCATAAAACAAACTGAGGGGGGTGGGGGGAAGAGGGGTTGGGTGAGGGTGGTGGGGTTATATCATATGTTTAAATAAAGCTTAAATAAAGTAAAAAAAAAACAAAAACAAAAAAACAAAACAAAAAAAAATGTATTTCTCAGGTTAGAATAACATGAAAGAGAGAAATTGACTTATAATTTAAGACATTTATGTATATTCTGGTCAAAGATAAAACTAGAACAATGTAGCATAAATAGGCAATCAATCAGAATATACTTAAAGGTGCATTTTTTTAAATGTAAGCTCTATTCCCAACATGGGACCTGAACTCACAACTGTGAGATCAAGAGTCACCTGCTCTACTGACCAACCCAGTCAGGTGCCCCTTAAAAGGTATTTTTAAGGGCAGAAATAAGTAAGTACTTTATTTATTCTACTTCATAAAATCAAACCGTTTTACCATATGGAAACCATTTGATTTCATAAAAATTTTTTAAAACATAAAAAATGCTAAAAACAAAGTGAAACAAAAAAACAAAACCAAAAACAAAAAATCTGCAACATACATAGCAGAAAGTTCATATCCTCTCTCTCTTTCTCTCTCTCTATATAAAGTTCTTACTAGACACTGAGAAAAATAAGAATATTTCTACTTTTCACATCTCTTACCCACATTAACAATCACTTATATGCTTAAAATGTTCCTTGAAACAACAAATGAGCTTGTGTGCTCTGATGCAGTTTTGGAAACATGATACCTACTTTAGATGGAATAGAATGAAATTATCAAGAACTTTTAATAAAGGTAAGCAGAAAAATTTGAATTTGCAGGATAGGTTAGATTATCACAATCTCAGAGGAATGGCCTAAAGAAGGCACTATTTTATTATGGCTAATTGACCAACTATGAACAAAATGAATTAGAATATAAAGGCTAAAGTTAAGATCAACTAGGAGTAAATGAATAAATATTCTAGATTAGGATAAAAGATTAAAGGAACATTCTAAGAAAATGATTAAGTACTTTAGAATAAACTAATAGAAAATAATCAAAGAAAACTCTAGAAACAATCTGAGGGCAGTGCTTCTTAAATTTCAATGTGCACTGGATTCACTTAGGAAATGGGTTAAGAGGCAGATTCAGATTCAAAAGACCTGAGATTCTGCATTTCTAATAACTTCCAAGAGATGCCAGTAGTAATGATCTTAAGACCACACTTTTAAGTAGAAAAGTCTAGGAAATAAGAATTAAGAAACAACTTAGATACTAAGAGTCCATTTTCCCAGAATTCCAGATAATGATAAAGTGTCATATTAAATGCTTTCATCCTGTATCTTTCCATCTTGGCAGTTGCTAAAGTTGCATTTTTACATTTATTTTTGTGAATATTTGTCCAATGTGTATCCTACCCCTCCACACACACACACACACACAACCCAGTGTCCTGTTTGGCTCACAGTTCTAGCCCTGACACTGAGCGTACTTCTGGCACCCAGCAGGTGCAGAATATTTGTTTTAGAAAGAAATGAATGAGCCAATGAATAGAAACACTAAAAGAGATGCTGATTTGAAAAAGACAGAAAGGTTAGTGAAGAACACTCCAGTGAAAAGACACATGTTGATCAGAGTGAGGATAAAGGCTACTGATGTAGATTTCATTGCTATCATATTAGATATGACCGCTGGTAGTCACATAAGTAAACAAAATTATTAAAGGAGTATGTATAAAGAGAGAGGAACTAAGTAAGATTTGTTGGACAAACAATCAAAGAGAAGCTAGAGGGAGAGTGACCAAAGAATGTAGTCAGGGGATTTTGAAAGGAAGAAATTACAAATAATGAAAGAAGTTCTAGGACATATCATCTAAGGCTAAGATAGAGAGAACAATGAATTCAGAAACTACACTACATAAATATCTTTCTGTGAGTATGTATATGTAGAAGTCAAACATCAGTAAGTTAAAAAATGAGGTCATAGGTAGAAGTAGTATTTGCATATACAAATTTGAGGTATAAAGATTTGGTGGGAAATTTTTTAAAAAATCATTTTTTTTTCCAGAGGAACAGAAAACATGTTCATGCCTGAAAATGCCAGTAGGAGCCAGGCTGGATATAAAGACAAGTGAAGTGGTCTTGGAATAGAGTAACAGGGGGAACTGGATCAAATTAGGGTGTGTAGGTCCCATCTAAAGACAGCACTTACCTCTACCAGATAACTGATTCTAAAGAATGAGAACCTAATATTGTCAAATTGCCTTTTGTTTTTTCAAGAAAAACTAAAAATCTGGATGTATGTGTGAAATTTCCTGAATTGGGTAAAAAATATTCTACTTGTAGGTTATAACTTTACTCTCTCTGGTCTAAAAAAAAAAAAAAATTCAGAGGTATTAAGAAGTAAATGAAAGAATGCTTGGCCAAGCAAAACTAAAAATCTAACTGAAATTAAACAGTATAAATATGGAGCAATATGTTATGTCATTATAGCAGAAGTGATTAAAGGTAGTGAAATGGTTCAACAAATGATAAAGAGTACCAGGAATGGGAACCAAAGGTAGTAGCTCTTAAGATATGAATATAAAGGAGAAAGAACTCATCAAGGGTAGAAAGAAAAGGTTTTAGGAAGGGAAAGTGGGAGGGCTTGAATGAATGGAAGTCCATCTTAAAGTGAATAACCTGGTTAAAAATTGGAAATAATAGACAATTATTTCAGTGAAATATGACTACCTTAGACTATAGCAAATAAAGAATTTTGATTATGAAAATTACATTAATCCGTTTATTTTATTTAAAAAGTGAACAGTAAAGACATTTTACAAGATCTTTTAATCTGATAACATCTAAGAATGGATAGTGACAGTTAGAAATTATGAGTAGTATTAGTTATATAAGACAGATAATGGAAAGGGAGTATTTTGCCTTGAAAATACCCCAAAACTGAGGGTAAGAGGGAAGCACACATTCCAGTCTCATTCTGTTCTTAGTCCCTTTGTTGAGTATGCCAAAAATACTTGGAGCCAGTTAAGACAGAAGATAGACATCTGGCCACTTAAAACTATCTGGACTAATGCCATATTCATACATGCTAAAGAGCAGACACAGCAGGTTAGTAAACTCATAAACACTATATCAATCTGGTCTGCACTGAAAACTGACCTAAATAATATAACATTTCAATTCCCTTTCTTACCCAAGAACTTCAGCAGTCCTTCAATTAAGTTCAAACATATTCTAGATAGGTGAGTAGCATTATTCACTCATTCAGATGATAATCATTTAGCACTTGCTATATGCAAAGTGCTATTCAAAGTACTATGGTAAATATAAAAAATTAATCAATCAAGAATAATGTCATGAAGAAGCATATGCCTAATAGATGAGATAACAGAAGAGATATGCATAAATAGCCAGAAAAGAAGCTAAAAATCTAAAGAGATACAAGTGAAAAATGATAAATGTTCAAGGAGAAGGAAATAAAAATACGAGAAAAAAGATTCAACCATTTGAGGATTCCTAACTGACATAAAAAACAAATGTCAGTTTGGGCTTCCAGTTTCCAATTCTTTTCTAACAAGCATTTCACTACTAACACATTTTCTTGCCAAACTCTCAAAGTTCAGTCAGTCATCCTAATTCCTCATCACAATTTTATTCCATTTACACATTACACAGAACAAAATCTTCTTACTAAGAAAAATTGATATCACACATAGAAAACTCATACCTGGGCCTGCAGATTGTTAACTAGAAATAAAAAACTAGAGAATGGTATCTACCAGGAACAAAAATTTGTATTTCCCACCACCACATCCGTCTAAATCTCCAAGAACATCCTTGGGTTTAGGGATCAGGAAAGAAAAGATTCAGATAAGAGATTCTGGTTAAATGAAATAACCATGTCCAGTTGTGTTTCTAAGCCAGTCACAAGATCTGAAACTACTACTCTCTTTCTCACATTCCCTAACTTAGATACCTTGACATGCATGTCAAAAGTAATTGGAATTTGTTTTACAGTTTTATGACTACCAGGAGAGTCTAACACTAACTCTAGAAAATACACAAAGTTTTTCAGTAAGAGCCTGAAGGGGAAATGGCAAAATGAAACAAACCAGCCTCTAATTCTAAAGTAAAAATGTAATTGTCATCGACTTAGTTCCATCGACAGAAATGAGGAAAAAAAATTCTAAACACAGTAACAACAGCTTTGTAACTTAACCAATTAAGAGAGAAAAATGAAAAAGGGAAAAAAAAATTAATGGGTTTTCATTCATCATTCCCTTTAGATCGTATAATTCCTTCCAACTAGTGTTAAAACATTCACGTGTTGCATGAACCCTATAACAAGGATTTACCCCAAATATTAACTTCTTCATAGAAATAAGATAAATATTACTGTAAGAATTTGAGCTCCATGAAGGCAGGGCATTTTGTCTGTTCTATTCACTGACTTAACTCCAGCTGGACTCTACTTAACACAGAGAAGGTTCTCAATAAGTATCTCCAGCTAAACTGCGCTTAAAACACAAAAGACTCTCAAATATTTGACGTAAGAATGAATGAATGTCAGAAAAAATCTTGTGACAACTAAATCAAAAAATCAAGATAGTATATCTTGTCAGAATGGAAAGAAAGCAGCAATATTTAACTAGATTAAAACAATGTTCCTCTTATTTTTATTATCATATAGTAAAAGACCAGTAATTAACAAGTTACCACGCAGGTGTAAGACTTCATGTAAGAAGATTTTTTGTGGTATTACATATTCTATCTAGTATCATTGAAGATAGATACTAGGGAAAAAATTAGGAAGTAAACTGAAGTGTATAAAACACATTTGATCTGAATCACTTCTCTGCAATTTCCCCAACTTTGTGGATCTGTGACGAAGTAACATTTTTACCAATTTTCCAATATTATATACTATTAGATTGTTTCACACATGAATATATGAAACCATCAATATTACCAAGTGTTCGATGTTAAAAAAGTAACAATATAAAACTGGTTTTGAGTTTTTTCCCAAAAGTGAAAAAAAATTTTACTTTGCTTCTATTTCATCTCCCATCATGTTATAATAAGCTTTGATCTCTGTCTCCCTTAAAATAATATAACTTCTTTAAAACAATGATTGCCTACCTGTTGAATTACATTTCTCCCTGCCTAAATAAAATAGATTCCTATTAAAATTCTCTAAAGGACTTTCTTAACAAATCAATCACCAATAAACCTAAAATAAAATCTTGGCTCTTCCAGAAGTAAAGGCTTAGATCATCTAATGCCATAGACTATGCAAAAATATTTCTCTTTAACTATGACTTGTAATCTCATATTTGCATTTGACAATGGTTATAGTAGAGCTTCACAGTCTTAGAGGAAATGTATTCTATGAATTATCAGAAACAGTTGTTACAATACCAGAGTTACCTAATTTATTTAATGATTAATTACTTTAATGATGAAGAAAGTAACCCAGGTTTCTGAAAGATCCAGGAGGAAATTAAAAGCACCAAAATGTTCCAAATAGAAAGACTATATTTTCCAGTATCATTTGGGAATACAAAGTGATTAGTTCCTTCTGTCAGTCAGAAAATCGAGACTGGTGTGGTTTTTACAAATATCTCTAATTGCTTCTTATTTCCCTTTAATTAGTTAATAACTAAAATTCACACAGAGGAAAAAAAATAGGAGGGTCATCTGAGTAGAAGGACGTTTTCTCAGAAAAATCTATGATACCATACACAAAAGTCTGCTCAAAATCGGAATATGGCAAAAATATTATCGGACATGATTTTAAGTATTTAAGGACATTTGAAATTTACACATAAATTCCAAGAAAATAAACTGTATGATTACCTACTTTAGTTGGACTAAGTTCAACTTAGTTAGGTAAGTTCTTTGAAACTGATTTCCTAAGGTGTTAAATCCAAATAACTTATAAGAAATGAAATTATAAAAAATGAAAATTCAGCTCTTCAACTAGTGATAGGATCTTCACAAAAAGTAAGAAGTCAACAGGAAAAGAGCTGTTTATGTACAGAGACTTTAAGTCTCTTAAAAAGTAGAGATTTATATATATTAAAGACATCACTGATTCCATATTTAAAACCGTCCACTGAACCTGGTATCTCACGTCTGTGCACCAATATCACCTAACAGATTTACTTATTGTTTAAAAATGATCTAATAGTTTTAACCCTGATGTTGGTGGCTAAAAGCAAAAGGTAACAGATTTGTCCTGAGTTTTATTGGACTACACTTATACATTAAAAACTCAGCAATAATATCACACCTCTCAAAGACACATCCCTTTGGGTGACTTTAATATACCCATCCCATGTTTGAATTCCATACCACTAAACATAAAGATAATTCCAGACTACTACTGTATCACTTATATGGGTAATCTGAAACCTACACTCAAATCACAACTGTGACACACACCCCTATCCTCCACAAACTTCTAATCCGCTCTCCCCCTCAAGTCCTTCAAAGAATTTCTATGATTACAAACCTGTACAACATACACACATACTTCAAATCCCAGCTCTGCCACTTACTAGCCTTTAATCTTGGACAAGTTACTTAGGCTTTCTGTGCCTTGTTTCCTTATCCATGAAATGGGAATGATAATAGTATCTATTTCACAGGATTGCTATGAAAATATTTTAGTATTTGTAAATCACTTAGAACAGTGACACATAGTGTTTGCTATATTATTAATATTTTCAATATCACTTAAAATTAATAGATTTCATACCATTATATATGAGGACATCATAAAAACAAACATCACTCCTTTCATAACAATTCAAATCCTGCTTAAATGACTCCTAGAGACACACAGAGAAACAGACATTGGATCACACATACATACACGTATGCTAATTTCCACTGCACTGTATACCTGCAGCTTTGAGGAACAAACTTTTGCCTGCTAAGAACTATTTACAGTGAAGGGATCAAAGTATATACAAAACGAGTAATTCAAGCAGCAGTGAGGCAATAGCAAGCACAAAAATAACAATCTGTGGACTTCTTTTACAATGAGCAGAGGGGTGATATGCAAAAAATTCTTTTCAAGGAATCATGCTTTCTTTGCTCACTTGCTCTCTTCTTAGACCAATCCATTTATCAATGGAAAAATGCTTAATTGAGGTTAGGAAAAAGTTGTTTTTCATACTGCTCACTAAAAGTACTAAAATTACGCCAGATTTTCATTATTTTATAAATATCACATATTTAAAAGCATCACTTCTTTGTTTACTTGATAGTGGAATAAATCCCATAACACAGATTTTCTTATTTTCAATGGCCAATGATCTTTCAAAAAGAACTTGCCTCAATAAGAATACTATAAGCAAAAAAGATAGATTCTATGCTGAGAGTTCCTTTAAATTCAGTGCCATATATAGTTCACCCTCCCAGAAAATGAAGCCTCTTTTCCAGGCAGTTAAGTGGTTTTCTCTACCACAAGAACAAATATTCCTTACCAATTATAGATAACATTAGAAAAGTAAATAAACAATTGCCATAAATTTGAAAAAAAAATTAAGTTTCTGCAGTGCTTCACATTGTTATTAGATAAATAAATTACTTTTAATCCATATCCTGTGCAACACAAAGCTTAAATTTTGTTTCCTTCAATACTCAAGGTAAACATGTGTATTTACAACTACAGATTATCCCCAAATGTGCACAGTAGTACAGGTACCCCATAAAATTGTAAAAACAGACAAAAATACAGACCAAAAAAAAAAAATCTAGAAAACATTAATTTTTGCTTAGAAACCAGAACATCATGGCATTCTTACTGTTACCTTTTAAATGCTTCAGCTGGGTTCCTTTCACATTCTCCAGGCTGTAAGAGGCTTTGGACTGCTGGATCCCTTAGCTTATCCTCATATCCTTGAAGTAGTCCACTGCGGCAGATCTGGGCAACTAGACCTCTAATAAAACCTCCAACACACAAAGTATCAGAGTCTTGGGCTTTGCAGAAATGAAAGGCCAAAGCCTGGCGATGTAAACCTCTCTGCAAGCTTGCAGGTGAACTTGGCCACAACAGCTCAGTACATAGGGCTGTCTTGCCACTGCCAGGCCCTCCTACCAACAACACACCCCAGGCAGCTCCTTTTCCAGAGACAACACTAGCATTATTCCCAGAATTCATTACAAGGGATGGTGTGTTGACAGCACTATTGCAACAGTTAGTTTTCTCCTGGAGGCAATGCTGAAGCTTGTGGAAAACCCACTCCCTACAGTAAAACTGCTTCCCCTGCAGTAAACTCGTTTGAGCCATTTTGCAGACTTTCTCTTCCCAAGGATTAGTCATAATAAGTTCCTTATCTTCAACATTTGCTAGATCCTGGATACATCAACACAGGTCTTTACATCCATTAGGACACAACTTGCAAATTAAGTTGACTTTGAATGATATGGTAACGAGTTACAGTAAAACTCAACAGCCATAGATGCCATTTGCCAATAGAATATGCATGACTTTATTTGACTCTTTACTCTTGATTATCAGCAGACACTCTATTAGTTTAACTGTTGAACTGGTGGAAAATTGCCTGGTTCCAAAGCGTGACAATATTTTCCCTAAATCTTGATGGGTCACATAACTCCATGGTTATATTTTAGAGTTTATGTGATTGTGGATGTTTCAAGTGTGCAGATGAGACAATACATCTGGAAAACTAAAGAGAATGCCCAATCTTTCAGTTTGTACAAAATGCTTCTCCAGATTCGAAGTGTTAATTCTGTATCTGAAAATTAGATGCAGAAAAGATGTCTATTATAGTAAATGCCATCAAAGAGATTACATGTATACAGTAGATCAGTAGTTCTATATTTCTTGTTGAAGGATAGTCACTCAAAGTACTAGGCCTTACCAGTTTCAGGCATCTGGGCAATTGCCAGGGAGGGAACTGTTTCAGATTATGTGGCAGAAATGACAGTCCACTGTTACCACCTTCTTAATCCAAAGCATTCAAAAACTGCATTTTCAAGAGAGTAGATTCTTAATGAACCTGTTCACAGATTTCTAGGTTCAAGAGAGCTGGCAAATCAACAATTTCCACAAATAACTAAAATGAAACAACAATATCTTAGTGCAAAATATCGTGTGTTAAGAGCTTGTTTACTTAAAATTTACAAAGGATACAATTTGCCAGTTAAAATAATCTCAAAAATCCGTATACTTAAAAAAAATCCATATGCTTTATCTTTGGTACTTTCAAAAAGTTGGACAATTACCTCCAGAATCAAAATTACATTTTCCTTTTGTATTTTACTTCCTCTATGGTTATGCTTCCCAAAGAGCTGCATTTTTATCAAATTACTCTAGATTTAAAAACAAAAACAAAAAACTGTGAAAAAAGAAAAAAAAAGGCTTTATGCACACATAGTAACATCCTTAACTCTGGCCAAAAAGGTCTTTCCGACTAGCTTGGTAGAACAGCGCCAGTTAAAGGAAGCTCTATTAAACTGCACAGTCCAGCCAGTCAAGGACTCTGTTTACTCGACTAGTCACACTTCTTTGTTGATAGTTTGCAAAACCTAGGGGATGATTACCAGGGTAGTGGCTGGATGGGAATGGGTTAAAAAAAGAAAAAAAAAAAAAACTGAGGGGAGGATGGGGATGATCCTAAATGATAAATCTAAACACCAGTAAACGTGAATTCTTCCTTCCTCTGCGCTATAGATAAACGTTTTGGATTGGGATGAGGATTGGAATCTACTACTGTGGCCGGAGAAAAGGCTGCTGGGGAGAATTCCTTACCATACAGAAAAGGTATAAGGAGTAGAGGGCTCCAGGGCTGGTGGGTGTTTGCCTAACAGTTCGGCCTCTAGTTTCAGCTGATAGACAAAAGGAACTCCAGGATTCCCAGAGACGGGAACCACCTTCGGTTTGAGCAGCCAGGAGCCACAGGGGGGCCACCTCGGAGAAGACACGGACTGAGGTGCAGCTTCTACGCCGAGGTCTTCCCTTCCAAATGACTGGGAACGCCCCGAACACCCCGCCCCGCCCGGAGATTTTGGGGTGTGTCTTTTGAAGGGGGAGGGGGTGCCCGACGTCCTTGCCAATCCCAGATGAGGGGTCGCCTCCCAGTTGGTGCCCAGCTCTGCGCCCCCCACAACGCGCGCCGCTCCCGCCCCCGCCCGACCCACGGCGGAACGTGGGGAGAACTCGGTCTGGGGCCGGAGACGAGAAAGGGTGGGCGGGTGAGTCAGGTTCGAGCCTGGCCACAGCCCCCAAGCTTCCGACCTGAAAAGGGGCCTCGCTTCTACTCCCGCTGCCGCCCCTCGGTTACCTCGGCCCCAGCCGCCGCCGTGGCCCTTGCAGCCCCGGCGGACTCTATGCCCCAGACACTTGCTCCTCTGAGAATCCGCGACCGCCAGCGCTTCCTGGACTCCAGCTGCAGCCGCCTCCTTCGCTCGGCCTGGGGTTCGTTCTCCGCTCCAGATCCTCCTGTTGGCCCCCGACAACTGCCAGTTCCAGCTGCCCCAGCAGCCTCGGTCGTGCTCCTCCCAACCCCCACCGACCAACCGCCGCCGCCGCCGTCAGGGCAGTGACTGTCTCAGGCAGCCCGGGACTCGGCCGGCTCCGCCCCGCCCCACTTCTCGGCCCCGCCCCCAGGCCCAGGCCCCGCCTCCACCCGACCGCTCGCCCTTTCTTCGCCCGCCGGCTCCTCCCCTTGCCCCTCCCCTCCCCCACTGCGCCCACCCGTTGCCGCCCGTGCCTGGGCGTGTGCGGGCGCCTGGACCCAGCTGCCCGCGTCCCTGGGGAACCTTTCAGGGAGGGTGGCCTTGGGGCCCCGCCTTTCGGAGGGGCGGAGAAAGGGGCGGGGGCTGCGTTCTCACGTCCCCGAGCTCACGCGAGTCGCTGCCCCCACCCACCCCGTCACCACTCGGCCCAGAGCCTTTCTTTGTCTTCCAGGACGGAGGGACTCGCTGGCTTTGAGGGCCATATCCGCTCCTGGGAAGGGCAGTTGAACGGGCAGAGTTCCCTCTTGCCTCTCCCTTAAACCCCTTGTTCCAAAAGACCACTCCAGACCCGTCCTATTCTTCAGTCGCCCGGGTTCCCTTTCAATCCATTATATTCCTGTGATGCTTTTACTTTCTGTCTGGGACTGAGAGAAGCAAGGAAAGGATTGGGAAGAATATTGTAAAAATAAAAAATAGTAGGGATATAGGGCGACATTCCCATCCGTCTCATGAAAAGGACATGGCCTCCCACCAGATGTAGTTGAAAGCAGTCATGATTCGGTCTCAGGCTCCTGCCCTCCTGGATAGTTGGATGATCTGCAGGGGCCACTATAGGGGAAAAAGTCCACAGTGGAGGTCAGACTGTAGAATCAGATAAACCGCCCTAGAGCGCCTGACTATAGGTAATTACTGTTGAACTAGGGAGGCCAGTTGTTTGCACTCGCTTGGACCTGGGTTCTTTTATTAGATTCCACATTTCTGCTGGGAAGGTAAATGTACTGTCAACTGAGAGAGTAGAAAATGTGCTTATTGTTTCATTATTTATGCTAAAGCCATGAGCTCTCCCTCTACCATTCACTATTAATTTAAATGTTTACTTCTCAAATATTAAACTAGCCTCTCATCTGTTTTCTCTGGAATTTCAAAGTACAGCTATCACATGTAACTAGAAAATCACAGATAGATTGTGCTTATGCTTACCCTTCCATTCTGTTTATTCCTAGCCTATCCATGGCGTTTTGAAGCTTGTTGATTTTAGTATTTAATTCATTTTTTGTGACTTCTGAGGTTCTTTTCTAAAGTAGAAGCAAAAAAGGCAAAAGATACAAATTCTCCAGAATTAGAGTTGAAAATTGATTTTTTAAAAAATACAATTTTGATTTGCATTTGCTTAAGCAATTTTAATTACCACTCAGCTTGTTTGCCACACAGCTTTATAGTCATTAGTCCTTCAATTTCATGGCTGTAATATTATATGTTTAGAAAAAATTACAAATGAGTATGTACATCATACTATCATTTCCATTAAACTATTTGCTAATACAATAATTAAAATAATTTCTGTGCAATAGAGAGAGAAGTTAGAGAAACTTGGGTTTAGTGGGCCTAATTTTTTTATGATAACTAACCATCTTAGAATACTGTTTGAAATACCATCGGGATAACTGAGCTGTAATAATCTTCAGACTCTTTTAGAAAATTTTTTGACTTTAAAGTTCATTTCACATTTCATTTTTATGGCTTTTTGCTTTCCCTAATAAAAAAATCTCTGAAGAGCAGGGACTATGCCCTACACAGCCTTGCATTTCCCACACTTAGCAAGGTTCCCAGGATGTAAAGCCTGTCTGTATTTTCACTCCACACTTAGAGACTTCCAATGTACCTGACGTCATGTTAAGCTTAGTGATAGATTATACGCAACTGGCAGGATGAACACGGTTTCTTAAAGTCTGGGGGACTGTTGAAGGGCAAAGGAAACTTCGGATTACTTTAGCTTCCCTTCCTTTTTGGAATAACCATTTATCTCCCCAATTTTTTATGTGAAGCAATAATGTTTTTTGTTTGTTCCACCTCTTCTAGACTATATTGCTGCCTTTAAATCTCTCTCACCAGAAGCTGAAATCTCCATTGTTGGGAAATGTGTGTGTGTGTGTGTGTGTGTGTGTGTGTGTGTATGCACACATATGTATTTATGCACTTATATACAAATACATGTATATGAGATACATGTGCATGTACATATCTATATGTGTGTGTGTGTATGTTTGTGTGTGTACACTTAGCTGCTATCCTTCACACCATCCCTGGAAAGAAGGGGTTAGTTACTTTGCATCTGGAAAGGGTCCAGAAAAGAGTTATTGCTGGCAGTCTTTCAAATTTCCCCACAAATTTAAAGAATTTTGTTCACTGCTAATGTATCTCACACACTATTACACAAGACCATAGCAGAAGCTGCAAATAAATATGAAGGTCTACCAAACCTTCTGGATTATTTTAATACTACTGTTGATAACAATGCTTTGTTTACACAAAAATGCACAAGTTACGCTAGCTAATTGGACCTGATATAGCCTTAGACAATAGAAGTCTTTGATGCAGTAGGTGTAATGATAGGAACATCCAGTTGTGGCTATTTGCCTAAACACTCCTTTTAACTGCTTATTTAAGCTCTCCATTTGAAAAATATTGTTGCCAGGTCTATTTGTTTCTGTTCTTGAAAACAAAACCCAAAATTGTTTTTGCTTATAAAATGTGCAATAAGATATATTTTACAGAATTACCAGCTAACCAGAATAAAGACTCAACTAGCTCTGTTTACCAAGTAACTGGCTACAAAGCTCTACCTTATCCTACAGGCTCCCAGATAGAGCAGAAACTCCGTAGACCCCAAAATTACACCTGTAGTACATGATAGTATGAGTCGGAATCTCATATACTTGTCCAGCTCCCAAAGACAGCAAAGAATATAAAGCAGCAAACTAGAATCTTCTAAAATATGTCCTTCCATTGGATTCTCATAATTGCTTTTTCCTACCTTTTCTTATATAGGCTTATATATAGTTTAAATGCCCAGTTCCAAACCTAAGTCGCCATTGCCCTTTTCTCACATCTCTTAACCTGATAAAGGTAATTTGTAAAATCTCTCAACCATATTTTAAAGATCTGAGAACAGCTGAAACTGACTTAGTAATGAGTTACATTCCTGACTCCTATGTCATATGGTCATATGTAAAAACAGCAATAATTACCTATAATTATAGTTATTTAAAAATAGTGCAAAATGTCATTTGTCAAGGTGGACTTCTCTAATTTCATTATGTCTATGTACTATGCATTCTTTGATAAAATGTCAGTGAAATATGAGATATAATTAATCTCTTGATTTGCTGCATGTAATTTGTTAACTTGATAGGCCCCAGGTAAATGAGAGATATTATTTTATTTATTGTCTTTAGTCTTCCTGCTGCTCTTCTAGATACCATACCTTTTTTTTTTTTTTCCTTTTTCCAAGTCTGTTATTTGCTACACCAGTATACACTGGCATCAGCAACCTCTGAGAGGTAGGTAGATTGTACTAACTTGGAAGATTAATATAATATACTAGAAAGCATAAAAATAAACTGAATGAAGGAGCTGTGGGAGTAACTCATCTCAGAAAATATTTTCTTAAGGTCACAAAAGCTCCTGTGAATCCCACGCTTCCCATCCCACACATGTTGCCAGGGAACTCATTTATATATCACTGTGGTAATGGTGGAGGCAGGGACGGTCATATAATGTAGCAGTGCCAAGAGGCCTATGGCAGGTGGTTAACTTCTCAGAAATTTTTTTTCTTTTTTTCTCCATTAGGCTAAATGTTAAATGACCTCCATGAGGTAATTCATAATTTTCTTCCCAGTCAGCTTTATCTAGGTGCCTATATTCCTTATTAGTGCTCTTCAGTTAGCCTAATATATGATTATTCTTTTAGATTATTTCTTTTATTTTTGTTTAATTTAGATTAAGCCCCTCTATTTTTTTTAAATTCTTCTGATGGAAAAGCGTAACTGAAATCCCAAGTCTAGAACTGAACTGGTTGAAGAGTGCCTGATGCCAAGTCTTTAAAGTATGAAACATTGCATTCTGTCAAAAATGATTGGTGAGCTAAAAACATAATGAAAATACCACCCAAAAATTATTTTCTAAAAGGCTTATCTATAGATTCCCACACCAAAAAAAGGAAGAAATGTTTTTGTGCTTTTCTTTCAACTTCTGTCCTAGGTAGACTCCAAAGATGCCCTCAATGAACCATGATTACTGAACTCTTTACCCTTAAGCAGTTGCTTCACATAGTATCTGGTCTGGCCTGTGACTTGTGTTAACCAATAGAATGAGGCAGAAATGGCACTATTCAGTCTCCTAATCTAGATTTGAAGAGGGCTGGCAGCTTCTGTTTCATGTCTTGGAATGGTCTCCTTTGGGAACCACCATTAAAGAAGTCTGGCTACCCTGCTAAAGAGACCATGTGGAGAGACCACACCAGGAGGCCACCTGGAGAGGCCCTGAGATCCTCTGGAGAAGTAGAGAGGCCCAACCAGCCCATCAACCCAGTTGGGCCTTCTGATGACTCCAGCCCCAGCCACCATTTACTACGACTCCATGAAGAATCCCAAGTAGGCACACTGCAAGATTTGTCCAATTGAGCCTAGTGGAACCACAAACTATAAGAGATATCAACATGATTGCTATTTTAAGTGTCTGAGTTGTAGAATGGTTTGTTATACAGTTGTAACTAAAACATTATATGATAGAATAATAAATCTCTTAGTATTTCACAAATACTACATATAATTTCTATGTCCCTCTCTTCATCTAGTCTCTTGGGCAATTTCCATAGCTTTGGATAACTGAAATAGCATGCACTTGGAGAGGTACACTTTGAAAAAGATAACTAATTCTATTTTCTAATAGACCACATGGAGGGAAGAAAAGGAATATAGTTTGGGGAAATTTCGAGAGGGAGGATATCAAAGAAACAACATTCTCTGCAAAGAATAATCATCACTGGAACATCAGGAGGTTCCAGGCTTTAAGAAAGTATTAGTTTTGGCACAAATAGGCTGTGTGCTATAAAACAGTAGATGACACCATTCAGATGGATTGTCATGTGCTTCACTAGCTCAAGGTAGTGAGGACAGTTAGAGATCATATTTGAATAGGTGCAACGAACCCACATGCAATGGTTTGATACATAAGGACTTATTTCTCTTATGTAATAAAAAGTCTAGATGGGGGCGCCTGAGTGGCTCAGTGGTTAAAGCCTCTGCCTTCGGCTCGGGTCATGATCTCAGGATCCTGGGATCGAGCCCCGTGCTGGGCTCTCTGCTCAGTGGGGAGCCTGCTCCTCCCGCCCCCACCTGCCTCTCTGCCTACTTGTGATCTTTGTCTGTCAAATAAATAAATAAAATCTTAAAAAAAAAAAAAAGAAAGCCTAGATGGCATGACTCAAACAGGAACTCTAAAGTGCCATCAGGAATCACCTTTCTATCTTTCTTTTCTTCCTCTTCTGCCATCCTAAGTATATACCTTTTATTTTCATTGTCACATCATGGAAGGATGACCAAAGTGTCCTGGCTTTAAAACTGGAAGTCACACATCTAGGAAACCTCCTTTGTCCCTAGTAAACCAGGACAGCTGGCCACCTTTCATGGTGTCAACATGGCACTCTACCTCTAGTTTTTTAGATTCATATCTCATATTCTTCTCAAATATTGGAGACAGGAAGAAGATGAGGAGGAAGTAGAGAAAAAGAGGTGTGTAGAACCTATGTCAGAAAAATAAAACTTTTCCAGTAATTCTCAGCACCTGTCTAACTTATCAGAACTACCAAGATAAGCTGGGAAATGGATTATATTAGCTAGACACATTGCTACCCTGAAAAACTCGGGCTCCATTTGTAAGAAGGAACTGAGAGAGTGCATAGGAAGACAGCAGTATGTGTATAATTTTGTGACTTTCTCTAGGAATCCTCAATATCTATAGGACGACAATAGAGAAAGAAAACAAGGAGGGCAAACCAGGGCTGGAGATTTGTCAAAGGAAGAATTTCAGAAAGATAAAGAAACACATTATTTTGGGGTATGCATATCATTAATGGAAAAAAGGAAACAATCAGACAATAATAAAGCAGAGCAAATATTACTTGCAAAAGTGGCTGCCTAGCCTGAGAAATTGAATGTGGATTTAGACCTGTGAGCTCTTGTACTGACACAAAGATCCTGGAAATTTTGATTGAAGAAAACATAATAAAGTTATTTAAAAGGTATTTTTTAAAATTATGAAAGCATTGTGAAGTAATACATTTTTCTGAAAATCAATATCACCTCCTTTTGACTTAGGAGACGAGAGCATGAAAATGTTGATAAAGAGTCTCCATTTGGGCCACATTGGTCAAAATGGTTCTTAGTAAAGGAAAAAGTATTTGAAGGGAAACTTGCTGTTTGCCTCTAATTCAGCTTTTTGAGGTGTATTAGATTTTTGGTGAATCAGTTATTTGTTGCTACATCACATACCGTAACCTAAAGCTTGGTGGCTTAGAACAACACTGGATGTGGATTGACTGGGCGATTCTGCTTGTCTTATCTGGGATCCCTCATGTAGTTGCATTCATCTGGCTTCACTCCCATGTTTGGGTCACCTGTTGGGTTGGCCATGAGGTGACTGGGCTTTCTTCCCATGGCTTTTTCACAGCAAGGTGGTCTCTCAGTTCCATGAGAGCTAAAGCAGAATCAGGAAAGTCTCTTGAGGCCTTGGTCTGGAGCTCACACCATGTCACTTCTCTCATGGTTCATAAGTCAAAGCGATTCAGGGGGACAGACCAGATTCAAGGGGTGGAAAAATAGACTGACTTCACCTTTCGATGGATGAAAGGCTGAATATTATTGTTAAGATTTTTAATACTACAAATAGAAAAGTTTGAGAATTTGAGATATAATTTAAACTCTCCACTGGCGGGGTGGGGGGCAAATGTATAGAAAGTCTGTGTTAATTTTAAAGCAATGTTGCCCTGTATGTCATAGGACTCCAGGTTAGGAGTCCCTGATTTAAATAGTTTCCCTTAAATTCAGTGTACAGCTTAACATGAATAAACAGGAATATAGTTAAAAAAAGGATTAGTAAAAGGTTAAAGAAAAATATGGCCATCTGCAATGACTTTTTTTCAGTGTTAGATTCTATATACTATATTAAAAATTATGTTTTTACTTAACATAACAGGACTTTGAAGAGTTAAGGCACAGAAAACTTATATCATAGTTGACAAGAGACTGATAATTCACTTGATTTTGGATGAAATTATTACTTATGTAAATTAATGCATAACAAAGGACAATTTCTTTTTTCTAGTTCTTTAAAAATCTTCTGATTTTAATCAAGTTGTCACTCTATCTCTGATTAAATCAAGTTGTCACTCTATCTCTGATTAAATTCCTTTAATTTAAGAAGGTTAAAAGCAGAGGGAGGAGTCAAGATGGCAGAGAAGTAGCAGGCTGAGACGACATCAGTCAGCAGGAGATCAGCTAGATAGCCTATCAAACCATTCCGAACACCTACGAATCCAACAGGATATCGAAGAGAAGAAGAGCAACAACTCTAGAAACAGAAAATTGAACACTTTCTAAAAGTTTATCTTAATAACTTTCTTAAAAAAAAAAATCTTTTTTTAACCTTTACTATTATAGTCATATTTTATCCTTCACTGTATCTAACTTTATTCTTTGTATACACATAGGGGTTTTTTTCTCCTAAAAATTTGGGGTACAACTTCTTCTAATAGATTAAAATACACCCCAAATCTAGTACCGGGCTTGATCTAGTCTCCAGCCCAAGGAATTTCTCTCCACCTTCTTTCCTTTTTATTATTCTCCTTACCAACTTACCTTATCAACTCCTTTGTTAGGAAAAAAAAAATTCATCTTTATACTCATATTTCATCCATTCATTGTGTTTATCCTTATATATGTTTTTCATTCTTTAAAATTTGGGGAGGTAGTTTCTTCTAAGAGACCAAAATACTCCCAAAACTAAGTGGGTGACCCTGTTCTAGTCACCAGTCTAATACATATATATATTTTTTCTTTTTTTATATTTTTTTCCTTATTTGTGTTCTCTTTTTTTAATTTTTTTTTCTTTTTTCTGGACTTCTTTTTACCCCCTTTCCCCCCCCCCCCCCATGGTTTTGGGTCTCTTCTGATCTGGATAAAACAAATCTTCCTAGGGTCTTTGCCATTCTTTTAGTATTACATTTGCTCCTTCATATATTCTTATCTGGACAAAATGACAAGGCAGAAAAACTCACCACAAAAAAAAAAAAAAGAACAGGAGGCAGTACTGAAGGCTAGGGACCTAATCAATACAGACATTGTAATATGTCAGATCTGGAATTCAAGACAACGATTCTCAAGGTTCTAGCCGGGCTCGAAAAAGGCATGGAAAATATTACGGAACCCTGTCCGGAGAAATAAAAGTCCTTTCTGGAGAAATAAAAGAACTAAAATCTAACCAAGTTGAAATCAAAAAAGCTATTAATGAAGTACAATAAAAAATGGAGGCTCTTACTGCTAGGATAAATGAGGTAGAAGAAAGAATTAGTGATATAGAAGACCAAATGACAGAGAATAAAGAAGCTGAGCAAAAGAGAGACAAACAACTACTGGACCACGAGGGGAGAATTCGAGAGATAAGTGATACCATAAGACAAAACAACATTAGAATAATTGGGATTCCAGAAGAAGAATAAAGAGAGAGAGGAGCAGAAGGTATACTGGAGAGAATTATTGTAGAGATTTTCCCTAATATAGCAAAGGGAACAAGCATCAAAATCCAGGAGGTACAGAGAATCCCCCTCAAAATCAATAGGAATTGACCCAAACCCCATCATCTAATAGTAAAATTTACAAGTCTTAGCGACAAAGAGAAAATCCTGAAAGCAGCCCTGAACAAGAAGTCTGTAACATACAATGGCAAAAATATTAGATTGGCAGCAGACTTATCCACAGAGACCTGACAGGCCAGAAAGAACTGGCATGATATATTCAGAGCACTAAACGAGAAAAACATGCAGCCAAGAATACTTTATCCAGCTAGGTTATCATTGAAAATAGAAGGAGAGGTAAAAAGCTTCCAGGACAAACAAAAACTGAAAGAATTTGTAAACACCAAACCAGCTCTACAGGAAATATTGAAAGGGGTCCTCTAAGCAAAGAGAGACCCTAAAAGTATTATCAGAAAGGAACAGAGACAGTATACAGTAACAATCACCTTACAGGCACTACAATGGCACTAAATTCATATCTCTCAATAGTTACCCTGAACGTAAATGGGCTAAATGCCCCAATCAAAAGACACAGGGTTTCAGAATGGATAAAAAAACAAAACCCATCCATATGCTGCCTACAAGAAACTCATCTTAGACCTGAAGACACCTCCAGATTGAAAGTGAGGGGGTGGAAAACAATTTACCATGCTAATGGACATCAGAAGAAAGCTGGGGTGGCAATCCTTCTATCAGATGAATTAGATTTTAAGCCAAAGACTATAATAAGAGATGAGGAAGGACACTATATCATACTCAAAGGGTTTGTGCAACAAGAAGATCTAACAGTTTTAAATATCTATGTCCCTAACATGGGAGCAGCCAACTATATAAACCAATTAATAACAAAATCAAAGAAACACATTGACAAGAATACAATAATAGTAGAGGACTTTAACACACCCCTCACTGAAATGGACAGATCATCCAAGCAAAAGATCAACAAGGAAATAAAGGTCTTAAATGACACACTGGACCAGATGGACATCACAGATATATTCAGAACATTCCATCCCAAAGCAACAGAATACACATTCTTCTCTAGTGCCCATGGAACATTCTCCAGAATAGATCACATCCTGGGTCATAAATCAGGTTTCAACCGGTATCAAAAGATTGGGATCATTCCCTGCATATTTTCAGACCACAATGCTCTGAAGCTAGAACTCAATCACAAGAGGAAATTTGGAAAGAGCACAAATACATGGAGACTCAACAGCATCTTTCTAAAGAATGAATGGGTCAACCAGGAAATTAAAGAAGAATTGAAAAAATCATGGAAACAAATGATAATGAAAACACAACGGTCCAAAATCTGTGGGACACAGCAAAGGCAGTCCTGAGAGGAAAATATATAGTGATACAAGCCTTTCTCAAGAAACAGGAAAGGTCTCAAATATACACCCTAACCCTACACCTAAAGGAGCTAGAGAAAGGACAACAAAGAAAGCCTAAACCCAGCACGAGAAGAGAAATAATAAAGATCAAAGCAGAAATCAATGAAATAAAAACCAAAAAAAACAATAGAACAAATCAATGAAACTAGGAGCTGGTTCTTTGAAAGAATTAATAAGATTGATAAACCCCTGGCCAGACTTATCCAAAAGAAAAGAGAAAGGACCCAAATAAATAAAATCATGAATGAAAGAGGAGAGATCACAACCAACACCAAAGAAATACAAACAATCATAAGAACATATTATGAGCAACTCTATGCCAGCAAATTTGACAATCTGGAAGAAATGGATGCTTTCCTAGAGACATATCAACTGCCAAAACTGAACCAGGAAGAAATAGAAAACCTGAATAGGCCCATAACCAGTAAGGAGATTGAAACAGTCATCAAATATCTCCAAACAAACAAAAGCCCAGGGCCCGAAGGCTTTCCAGGGGAAATCTACCAACAATTTAAAGAAGAATTAATTCCTATTCTCCTGAAAATGTTCCAAAAAATAGAAATGGAAGAAAAACTTCCAAACTCATTTTATGAGGCCAGCATCATGTTGATCCCCAAACCAGACAAGGATCCCATCAAAAAAGAGAATTACAGACCAATATCCTTGATGAACACAGATGCAAAAATTCTCACCAAAATACTAGCCAATAGGATCCCAGTACACTAAAAGGATTATTCACCACGACCAAGTGGGATTTATTCCAGGGCAGCAAGTTTGGTTCAACATCCGCAAAGCAATCAAGGTGATACAATACATTAACAAAAGAAAGAACAAGAACCATATGATACTCTCAATAGATGCTGAAAAAGCATTTGACAAAGTACAGCATCCCTTCCTAATCAAAACTCTTCAAAGTGTAGGGATAGAAGGCACATACCTCAATATTATCAAAGCCATCTATGAAAAACCCACCACAAGTATCATTCTCAATGGAGAAAAACTGAGAGCTTTTCTGCTAAGGTCAGGAACACGGCAGGGATGGCCGTTATCACCACTGCTATTCAACATAGTACTAGAAGTCCTAGCCTCAGCAATCAGACAACAAAAAGAAATTAAAGGCATCCAAATCAGCAAAGAAGAAGTCAAACTATCACTCTTTGCAGATGATATGATACTATATGTGGAAAACCCAAAAGGCTCCACTCCAAAACTGCTAGAGCTTGTACAGGAATTCAGTAAAGTGTCAGGATATAAAATCAATGCACAGAAATCAGTTGCATTTCTTTACACCAACAACAAGACAGGAGTCTATCCCATTTACAATTACACCCAAAACCATAAGATACCTAGGAATAAACCTAACCAAAGAGGCAAAGAATCTATACTCAGAAAACTATAAAGTACTCATGAAAGAAATTGAGGAAGACAAAAAGAAATGGAAAAATGTTCCATGCTCATGGATTGGAAGAATAAATACTGCGAAAATGTCTATGCTACCTAAAGCTATCTACACATTTAATTCAATGCCTATCAAAATCCCATCCAATTTTTTTCAAAGAAATGGAACAAATAATCCTAAAATTTATATGGAACCAGAAAAGACCTTGAATAGCCAAGGGAATATTGAAAAAGAAAGCCAAAGTTGGTGGCATCACAATTCCGGACTTCAAGCTCTATTACAAAGCTGTCATCATCAAGACAGTATGGTACTGCCACAAAAATAGACACATAGATCAATGGAACAGAATAGAGAGCCCAGAAATAGACCCCCAACTCTATGGTCAACTAATCTTCGACAAAGCAGGAAAGAATATCCAATGGAAAAAAGACAGCCTCTTCAACAAATGGTGTTGGGAAAATTGGACAGCCGCATGCAGAAAAATGAAATTGGACCATTTCCTTACACCACACACGAAAATAGACTCAAAATGAATGAAGGACCTCAATGTGAGAAAGGAATCCATCAAAATCCTTGAGGAGAACACAGGCAGCAACCTCTTCGACCTCAGCCGCAGCAACTTCTTCCTAGGAACAATGCCAAAGGCAAGGGAAGCAAGGGAAAAAATGAACTATTGGGACTTCATCAAGATCAAAAGCTTTTGCACAGCAAAGGAAACAGTCAACAAAACCAAAAGACAACTGACAGAGTGGGAAAAGATATTTGCAAATGACATATCAGATAAAGGGCTAGTATCCAAAATCTACAAAGAGCTTACTTAGCAAACTCAACACCCAAAGAACAAATAATCCAATCAAGAAATGGGCAGAGGACATGAACAGACATTTCTGCAAAGAAGACATCCAGATGGCCAACAGACACATGAAAAAGTGCTCCACATCACTGGGCATCAGGGAAATACAAATCAAAACCACAATGAGATATCACCTCACACCAGTCAGAATGGCTAAAATGAACAAGTCAGGAAATGACAGATGCTGGCGAGGATGTGGAGAAAGGGGAACCCTCCTACACTGTTGGTGGGATTGTAAGCTGGTGCAACCACTCTGGAAAACAGCATGGAGGTTCCTCAAAAAGTTGAAAATAGAGCTACCTTAAGACACAGCAATTGCACTACTGGGTATTTACCCTAAAGATACAAACATAGTGATCTGAAGGGGCACGTGTGCCCGAATATTTATAGCAGCAATGTCCACAATAGCCAAGTTATGGAAAGAACCTAGATGTCCATCAACAGATGAATGGATAAAGAAGAGGTGGTATATATATACAATGGAATACTATGCAGCCATCAAAATAAATGAAATCTTACCATTTGCGATGACATGGATGGAACTAGAGGATATTATGCTTAGCAAAATAAGTCAATCGGAGAAAGACAACTGTCATATGATCTCCCTGATATGAAGAAGTGGAGATGCAACAGGAGTGGGGGTTAAGGGGGTAGGAAAAGAAAAAATGAAACAAGATGGGATCGAGAGGGAGACAAACCAAAAGAGACTCTTAATGTCATAAAACAAACTGAGGGGGGTGGGGGGCAGGGGGGTTGGGAGAGGGTGGTGGGGTTATATTATATGTTTAAATAAAAATAAAATTAAAAAAAGAGAAGGTTAAAAGCAGCCTATTTTTATCTTCTTTAGTTATTGATGGTTGAAGGATCTTCTCTCAAACAGGAAAAGTGAAGTAGAATTTTTGCATAGTTTTAGTTAATAATTAAAAAAATAACTAAGTGTATGTTAGAACATACATCAACATGAACTTCTTTCAAAAATAATTTCATGTGTAGTAACTGACATTAGTAATAGCTTCTGAAGACATAGTTCTTATTTGTTATAATGTTTATGAAATTAATAAGTATTATAACACATGGTAGTTTAATTTGACTAAATCCAATTAAAATAAAGATTTATTTTATTATTTGTGTTTATTTATATACATTTATTATTTGCTTCCAGAAGAATTTTAAAATGTCACATAAATAACTGCCTGGCATTTTCATCTATAATTTATAACTGACAAGATAAGATTGATAAGATAAAAGGAAGACTTTCAGATAGGTGCACAGGTTACATAAAGGAAAGCTTCACATGATTCCTGAAAGGTGAGGAACAAGGGGATGCCCATTCAGTAGAGAGAGGTAGAACCTGCAAAGAGATAAATACTTTAATCAAGATGTGCTCTCAGACCAAGACAGAAAAGATCATTGAGTTGTTCATTGTGGGAAGTTTATATTAGAATTAAAGTCCACAAATTACATGTTAAATAGAAGTAGAAAATCTACAGTTCAAGCCTCACATTTGGACTAAACCCAACTCTAAGTGATGATTTTCAGGTAGAATTTTTTTTTTTTATACAAAAAGATTCAAAACTCAAGAAAGATTTAATATACCACTGCTGACTTTGAAGATAGAAAGGGGCAATGTGCAAAGAGTGGATAATGACAGGAAGGAGCCAATAGTAAGCCCTGGCTAATTGCCAACAATGAAATGAGGAGGTTAGTTCTACAGTTGCAAGGAACAAAATTCTGCTAATGGCTAGAATGAGCCTGGAATAGAAACTTGAATTCTAAGTGAAAACACAACCAGCATACAACTTTATTTAGCTTTGAATACATGGAACCCATTCAAGCCTGGCTGGAGTTTTGAGGTACAGAAACTGTGAGATATTAAGTGTATGTTGTTTTAAGCTCCTAAATTTGTGATAATTTATTCTGTAGTAGATTTTGGTATCCACGATGCCACCAGAGCAAATGCCCCTAAATGTAGAAGGGGATTTGGAGTCAGGTAATGAACTGAGGTTGAGACACATGATAGAAAAAGCCTCAACTGCTTTGAGAAGACCATTAGTAGAAATATGGACACAAAAAATGCTGCTGATGGAGGTGCCTGGTTGGCTCAGTGGATTAAGTGTCTGCTTAAGTCTGCTTCTCCCTCTACCTCTCCCCACCTTGTGTGTGTGTGTGCTCGTTCTTTCTCAGATAAATAAATAAAATCTTAAAAAAAAAATTCTTCTGCTGAGGGCTCAGTAAGAAGTGAGGAACTTGCTTCTGAACACTAGAGGAAGGGAGATCCTTGCTATGTAGTAGTGGAGAGTTTAGAAAAGTGGTTTCCTGCTGTTACATAGAAAGTAGAACTTGTAATAATAAACTTGGACACTGAGTTGAGGAGATCTCTAAACAAAATGTTGAAAGTGATGCCTGGTTCTTTCTGCTTATAATAAAATGTAAGAAGAAGAAAAAGACATTGAAGAAAGAACCGTTAACCAAAAAGGACCCAGGACATGAGGATTTGAGAAATTCTCAGCCTATAGAGATGGCAAAAGATGCTAAAATTAAGAAATTACTCCTGAAAATGTGGCACTGAGTAAAAGGTGTGGGTGTGTCTATACAACATTTTGCTGCCACCCTGGAAAGATCGAAAGGTCAGAGTGTTCAATCACCAGAGATTAAATGTATGCCTCATAGGTCTCAATTAGATCTCATGGCCTCTCTGAGAAGCTTATTGGCAATGTACCTTAGATATCTCATTTCAAGCCAAAAATAGAAAAGGAATTATCTCAGAAAAAAATTTATGACTGAGTCTTTTGTCTGATGGAGTAAACCCTCCAGAAATCCACATAAAGCCACAAGGTACTTGGGAATATTTTATTAGCAGGAGCACTCCAGCTTCGACTGAAAGTGGCAGCAAGAATACGAAATAAAAGGAGACTCTCAGCATCCCCAAATTCTCCTGCCAGAAGCAGGGTCTGATAATACTAGTCAAGTACAAATAGGATCTACCTTTCATGAAAAAGGAAGGATGACTCAGAGCTAAGATCACCAGAGGGCAGAGGTGAAAGCCCTAGAGAATATCCTTAATTCCTGAAACCTAATAGGGCCTTCCTAACTGGATCTAAAACTGACTTCATTTTCCTTGTTTTGGGGCCAGAATGCTTATAACTATATTAATTTCTATTGCTGTGTAACTAATTACCACAAATATATAAGCTTAAAACAATGCAAGTTTATTGTCCCTCAGTTCTCAAGGTCAGAGTCTATTATTGCTCATCTGGCTTCTCAGAGTCTTAGAAAGACAATATCAAGATGTCAGCCAGGCTGGACTCTTATATTGGGGTTCTGAGGAAGAAGCTCATCTGGCTTCTCAGAGTCTTAGAAAGACAAAATCAAGATGTCAGCCAGGCTGGACTCTTATATTGGGGTTCTGAGGAAGAATCTGTCTTAAAGTTAATTGGCTGAATTGAGTTCATGTAGTCCCCCAATTTCTAGCTGGCTATTGGCTGGGGTCCAGTCTTATCTCCTACAGACCACCTTCCTTTGCATGTGCCCCTGCCCACACTTTCTTCAGAGCCGGCAAAAGCACAGGGAATCCTTCCTGTGCTTTGAATTTCTCTTTCTTTTCTTGACTTCAGGGTTTGTTCTTGTATTTGAGTGTATGAGCCCATTTCAATTTTAAGCCGTGAGAAACTCTCAGTATCTCAGCAATACACATAACATGTGTCCCCTCAGTTAAAATGAGAAACACAAGCTAGTGTCTCTGCTGGAACCACCTTTGATTTTATAAGTGTTCCTTTCTACAGCCACACTCTCTCTACACTGCCAATACCAAATGTTATCTGAAGAATATTGATGGAATAAAATGACAAGTAGTACATAGTACTCTATTTTATTGGCGATTGGGATAAAACTCTATGGAATTGTCTGAGAGAGCAAGCCTATCAGAAGAGAAAACTGGAAATCCAGATATCAGATTTCTGATTCTAATTTTAAGCAAATCATTTATTGGATTCACTTTTCACCATAGGATATTTTCGTAATAAAAGCTTCAAAAATACCACTAAAGAAATGCAAAGTCATGTATTATTATTATTAATTATCAGTTCTGTGACACGGCTGTTACTGCTGTGGTTGTCTCTGATAAAATAGTCCTTTCCTCATTTTTTAGAGAGATCTGACTCCTGCTTCTCTCTTCCATGATTCCTCTACTTGTATTCTCTGTCCCACCCACACATACTTAACACTGTGTGTAAGTCCCTGGACATGCTGTTTGTTCTTTTGTGCCTCCTGAGCTTTCTACTCTGAACTAACTTGCAATTTTGTCATTTTTTTTTTCATCTGTACTTTCTATCCTTTAGAAATCAGAGCACTAGACCTCTAACACTTCACTTAATATGGTGCCCTTCTGTGTGCCCTTTATAGACTGAATTGTGTTCCCTTCAAAATTCACGTGTTGAAGTCTTCATCCTCAATATGACTCTACTAGGAGGTAAGGCCTTTAAGGGAGTAATTAAAATTAAATAAGGAAAGAAAAGTGAGGCCTTAAATCAATAGGACTGATGACTTTATAAGAAAGGAAGAGACACCTGGGGTGTATACAAACAGAAGAAAGACCATGTAAAGACACAATAAGAAGGTAGTCATCTGCAAGCCAAGGAGAGTGATCTCATCAAAAACCAACCTTGCCAGCATCTTGATCTTGGACTTCCAGCCCCTGGAACTGTGAGAACATAAATTGTTGTTGTTTAAGCCATGTAGGCTGTGGCGTTCTGTTAAAGTAGCCCTGGCAGTGTAGTGCAGTGCCTTTATTCCTCCCTGTGCAGAGCTCATCCATTGTTGTTGTTGTTGCTTTTTTTCAATAGTGAAACCCATACTGAATGAAAACAGTAATATCCACTCATAAGCACAACTAGAAATATGAAGGCTGATTGTTGGCTTCTATTCTTAACTTCAAACTTCCAAAAATATTAGGACAAGTTTAATGTTTTCAGTGTCTCAACTTCAGTTTTCTCTGGGACTTCTTATCATTTGATTTTTATCTTCAAAATCCAGCCAAAATTGTTTTCAATTATGTCATTAATGACCTTCTAATGGACCACTCCTCCTCATTGAATCAGTCTTACTGTGTCAAAACAATACTGTTTAGCTTGCCCTTATTTTCAAGTCACAGTTCTGTTTTTTTAATCATAAATCTTCAACTATCTCCTCTGTCTTCTTTTGTTCATTCATTTCCATCCATGTTTCCTTTAAATGAGATTATTCTGCTTGTTTCTATTCATTGTCCTCTTTTTCTCTTTCCAAATTCTCATCCAAGGCCTCAACTTCTGCTAGTGTCTGTATTTGAAGGGATCTCCCAAAGAGATATGCCTGGTCCAACTTCTCCGTACTATGCTCACTACTGCAGATTTCCATTTGGATTTCACACAGGATTTCAGACTCATTATGTTCAAAATTGAATGCCAATGACAATTTTAAAATAGAGGAAATTGTGCACTGAGAAAATAGAAGGGAGATAATGTAAATCTTAAAGTTGGAGTAAATATTTTCCCAGCGCAAACTTGCTAGAGATAAGAAAGCTAAAGCAAAATACAGCAAGCCCTCAAGTCTGTATTTCTGAGAAAAAAACAGAAGTGTTTAATGCCCATCAGTTAATGTGGCCTCTAGCTTTTGTTATGCTCTTGTTTTTAAGGGCAGTACTAAAATTATGAAACTCTGCATTATAAAGATAAGTCAGAGAAATATCCTCAGGTATTCTGAAGTAAACTATAGTGGAAGTTGTTAATATCAGCCCCTATATCAGTCATATATTATTTCTTTCTAAAACATTTATGTCAGTTCTTAATTTTTTGTCTCAAGATACCTTTACATTTTTAATAATTTCTGAGGAAGCTAAGGAAATGTGTTTATATAGATTGTATCTATTGATATTTACTATATTTGAAATTAAAACAAAACTATAATTATGTTTAAATAGCCATAAGCCTATTATAATTTTATAAAAATAATTATATCTTCCAAAACAAAAAAAGATTATGTGAGAAAAAGTCAATGTTTTACATTTTGCAAATGTCATTAATGTCTGGCTTAATAAAAGATAGCTAGATTCTCTTATACTTGTACATGCACCCTGTTTTGATGTGCTTTTTTGGTTAAAGTATGTTAAAAAAAATCAGCCTCCCACAAATAGGTAATTGGAAAAATAAGAGTATTTTAATAGACTTTCAGACAATGTATAATATTCTTTTTTATACTACACCAAAACTTGGCAAATGGTGATTCTTAATGCTTTAAAGCTTTAGCTTCAATATGGAATTGGAACCCATACCAATCGACTTTTCATACTCTGTTACAAAAAATTTAATTGGTCGTTTAGTCTGCTGGGTTGCAATAACCACAGCATAGAATGCCATAGACTGGGTGGCTGATAAACTACAGAATTTATTTCTTATATTTCCGGATTCTGGGAAGTCCAAGATCAAAATACCAGCAGATGTGGTGTCTGGTGAAAGCTTGTTTTCTGTTTCATAGGTGACAATCTTCTTAGTGTCCTCACATGGCATAAAGGGCATAGAAGCTCTATAGAGAGGACATAATCATCTTCCAAAGGCCCCAGTCCAATTACTAACACATATGAATTTGGAGGGACACAAACATTTAATTTACAATGACTGGCCTATCTTGAACTTACTTTCCGTCTTTCTTTCTTTTTTTATCTTGAACTTTCAATTGACTTTTATCCATGCATGATTTTGTTACATCATAATTGGTCATTTGAAAAATTTAGTTCACAAAGTTATGCAAATGCAAATACATTTCATTATACAATGTCAAAAAACTCCACGTTTGTTCATATTACCACAAATTGAATCAGAAAAGTTGGTCAAGTTCACAGAGATGGAAGCTGATATTTCAAAAATTTAATTTCAGTTCGAAAGCATAAATGTTGTCATTGGCAATAAATACTATTACTTGTATTCTTAAGTGACAGTCTCACTTCATTCATTTTTTGAGAAAATATTTGCCAGATAGTCAAGTCTGATAGTGATAGTTTGTCTATCAGATATTCTTTCAATTAAAATGGTGTTTCATTAAAAAAAAAAAAAGTGGCCAGTCTAACTCACAATTCACATTACACACAAGTGCTTTTCAATCAAGTGAGTCAATCATAGTTTAGTATGCAGCAGGATATGTACTCAACCATGAAATTTAATTAAAATAATTTTTTGATTGCTTAGTCACATGTATTCTTAGGTGAAACTGGCTTTTTTATTTTTTTTAAACTGTGTGTGGCAGTGAAAATGCAGTGGCTATTAGCACAGCACATTACTTTTGAATCATGTCAAGGTGCCAGCAATTTTATTCACTATTGCTTTTGTAGCTATTGCTGGAAATGTCAACACAGTGAAAGAATCAAAAGATTTTTAGTTTTTTTTTTTTTTGAAAGATTTTGAAGAGGAAGAGGGAACACAAGCAGGGGAAGTAGGAGAGGGAAGCAGGCTTCCCACCAACCAGGGAGCCTGATACAGAGCTTGATTCTAGGACCCCAGGATCATGAGATGAGCTGAAGGCAGCCGTTTAATGACTGAGCCACCCAGGCAGGCACCCCAATTTTTAGTGTTTTTGTGAAAGTAATTTTGACCTTATGGATCCCCTGAAAGGGTTTTAGGGATCCTTTCTTAGTGATCTAAAGATCACATTTGAGAAGAGCTGATTTAATTACACTCAAGAATAGATTACAGTGGAAAATGGGAAGAGAGAGCATATTTATTATATTTTTCTTTAAACTGGCTCCTCTGTCCATATTCCCTATCTTGTTTAATGGCACCACTTTCAGTGAAGGTCCTGGCAGGAAAAAGGATGGACATATGCAAACTGGGTGGCTCAGTTGGTTAAGCGACTGCCTTCAGCTTGGGTCATGATCCTGGAGTTCCAGTATCGAGTCCCATATCAGGCTCTCTGCTTTGGGGCATGGGTGGTCTGCTTCTCCCTTCACCTCTCCACTCTCATGCTCTCTCTCTCTCATCTTTTTTTTTCAAATAAATAAATAAAATTTTAAAATAAAGATCTACTAAATAAGCTAAAGAGAGGTGTGTAAGTAAGTTTTATGGAAACATAGAAAGGAGAAGTGCAGTACCCCAAGGTTAGCCACAGCAGAAAGTGTTACCATCCAATACCTGAAGGGACAAGTGGAGAGAGTAATTACTGGAAACTAGAGGGAGGAGCACAGAAAGAGGCCTCAAGCAGGCCTTCAGCTAGAGGACAAAGTCAACCTGTGGTGAACGCTCAGAAAAAGAATTAGAAGAACTTCTTAACCTCTCATCCCTGCCTTCTCCCATCTCCTCTCCCCACCTCCCACTTGCTAACTCACAGTGAAACCAGAGGGCGAGGGAATAATCTGTACAGATTAGCCTCTGGGCTCAAGTCTAGTGAGTGGTGAGGAATAGATCTCAAAGGACAGAAGGAAGACATCGAGGGATTCAAATCAGTCTTGGAAGGCATTTTACACCTTCTTCAGTAAACCCATAATTCAAGCATTCACTGGATCCGCTGTTTTGCCTTCCTAATTTAACTCAACATTTTTCATGTTTGATTCCTCTCATCACTGTTTCTGTTCAGGATTTCCTCAGTGCTTATCAAGGCATTGTAATTTTCTCCCAACAGGTCTTTGTTTATCTAGTCTTCTCCAATCCGTCTTCCATATTGCCAGCATAATGCTCATTTTAAATATATATCTGTTCATAATTCTGAGCTGTTTAAACACACTGATATTTTATTAAGCCCATATTACCATAAGATAAAGCCCAACATCCTTTTTGGGTTATACAGATCCCTCCATATTCTATTCCTGCCTACTGATACTGCTGTCAACTCCTACTTTTCTCACCCTTCCATCACATGTTCCAATCAAAGGCAGCCATCTTACCTAAATGCGTTCATTCCTTTGTGTATTTGCATGTTATTCCTACCACCTGAGACTCTCCCTCCTCATATCCTTTGAACTCTTACTCATTTTGCTTTGTTTTTCTCCTTTCCTCCCCCTCCTCCTTCTCCTCTTTCTCACATATTGAAGCTGATAAACTAGTTTTCATTATGCTTTTAGAATGTATTTAATTTATTTGAATAGGTAATACATATACAAAATTATATTGTGTGGCAATCCTTTTCCTCCTCCATAATTCAACTTAACAGAATATCGTCTATAAAGCCTTTGTTTAGCTTTGCTCCATCCATCATCACCAACCCAGTTCTGGTGGCAATAACTCCTCTTTGCATTTCCTGAAGTCTGTATATATATATCAAAGGTAGGATTTATTCTTGATTATCATTGGATGTATTTTCTGTTCCTAGTAATTCTTTTTATCCATATCGCCTATTTTCTATTCAGTATAGACAGTAAGCATCCATTGCCTCAGGGGACAGATGATGCCACAACAAAAAGGAAGAAAAAAATCATTTTCATTTCTGAAGCAAAAGATTTTGATTTATAATATCTTAGGTATTTTGAGCTTCCAAAACCTTGGAAGATGAAGAGTATATATTTTATGCTGATAAATCACAGAGTTAGAAGAATGTATAATGATATAAAAACAAAATTCTCTCATTTTAGGGGGGAAAAAAAAAACATTCTATGAGTGAGGAAGAAAAGGGAGACTCAGAGTGGAGGTAGAGAGAAGGTGATACCAGGGGCTCCCTGAGGATGCACCCTGAGCCCCATGTTCTCAGCTTCAACTCATAGAATATACAATGAAAATCCTAGGTCACTTGCAGAAGATGGAACATGAGAGCAGAGATTTCCAGAGTGGAGCTGCACGATTAGAGTAGCAGAGACTTCATAAACAGATAGTGTCTGAGCAAAGGTGCCTGAGACAGACTCCAGAGTTTTCTTGTACCCAGGGTGGTACGAGTGAAAATCAGTTGTTCATTATACGCCTCTGAGGGTCTCATAAGTGCTTTAGAGAGCTGGTCTTCCAGATTAGGGTTTAAGTATGATTAAAAAGCAAAAAACAGGCTAGCATGGACTAATAGCTAGAGAACCAATAGGAATATGAACATTTTAGCAGGGGCCAGTGCAATTGGAGGATAACAACCATTAATAGACTGTTCCCATTCTATTCCCCACTGTTTCTTCCTCCATTCTATCTGGGTACTGAGAGATCCCTTAGAACACTGAAATAATTCTAAGGATCAGGGGGAGTGTGAAGTATGAATAGACTGAAGGAATTCCAAAGTTTTCCTGAGGCTATTCTAAATTGACTGATTCTGAGATTAAATTTCTATTATCAAGCAGAATGGAAATCACAATAGAAATATGTTGAATTACTGGAAAAGTAAAATCACAATTCATGCACACTGTGTTTGAAGACTAAGTTTTTTCATATGCTGACCTTCTAATATGGGATTTATAACACTTTATTTCATTTATTTGTCTGCAAATCTGTCTTCCCCATCTAGATTGTAAACGTTTGAAAGACAGGAAATTGTTTTTATTCATTTCAGTATTACCAGAGCCTGCATAATACCTGCCCACAATGGTTCTTCCAGCGATGTGGAAATATCACAAGATCATTGACTCTTTCATAAATACAGGTTTCAGACTGGCCACTAAAATGGTTTAAAAATATGTTTATTTCTTTTTTTATTCATTTCTCTCTTCCTTTTTGATTTTACTGCTATCATGAAGAAAGTGAAAGTGAAATAATAGAAAGAAGCAATTATATCTTAATAACACAAAAATTGGATTCTAATCTTCAATATGCACATACACATATTGAAAGTAGACAGTGAAACTCTGGCTATCTTTATAAGTGGGCTATTAGCCCTTGAGAGTTAATTAACAGCAACATAAATTGACTCCATATAAATGAAAAAGAAAAAAGATAATTAGAAATGTAATTAGATCCTATTATGCTATTATGAATGAGTCAGCAAAAAAGTCTAAAGGATTTTACTCTTCTGTTATTTATATATCTTAACATTTTTATGTATAAAAAATGCCAAATAGTATGAGATAAGAAAGAGCAATTACATATATGCAGTTAATTATTAATTTTCCCTATAGTAATTCTCTTATTTTTTATGTGGACTGACAGGTAAAATACATTAATTATAATGTACAGGCATTTGATAATGTGTGTGTGTATGTGGGGTTGCATGCATATGCATGCCCATATACATATACACAAAAATAACAAGTCTTTTAAAGTTTAAATTTCAAACTTTTTTTTTTAATATTTTATTTATTTTTTGAGACAGACAGAGAGAGATCACAAGTAGGCAGAGAGGCAGAGAGAGGGGGAAGCAGGCTCCCCGCTGAGCAGAGAGCCCGATGCGGGGCTCGATCCCAGGACCCCGAGATCATGACCTGAGCTGAAGGCAGAGGCTTAACCCACTGAGCCACCCAGGTGCCCCAAATTTCAAACTTTTTAAACTTTAAATTGAGAGGTATGAATTTATAGAACCTGAAATCAATCAGTTATCCAACAACATTCCTTTAATTGTGTACTCTCAATTCTATTAAACTTTGTGGGAGAATAAAATGTTAATTGAAAATATACTGCTTGATTTAAAGCAGCTTATCCTGCAACTGAAAAAAGAAAACACATACTGATAAAACAGTAAAAGAATATTGATAGAATATGTCATGAAATAAAGCCTCCTCCATAACAAGGACTCTATTCTACAACTCACAGGTTGAAATTAAACAAAATGCCTTACCACCAGGAGCACCTGGGTGGCTTAATCAGTTAAGCATCTGCCTTCCGCTCAGGTCATGATGATCCCAGCATCCTAGGATCAAGCCCCTCATTGAGTCCCCCGTTGAGCCCTCCATTTAGCCCCCACCACTGAGACCCACATTAAGCCCCCATAGAGACCCACATCGAGACCTGCATCAAGGAGTCTTCTTCTCCCTGTCCCTCTGCTCCTTCCCACTTCTGTTCTCTCTCTCTCACTCAATCTTTCTCTCTCAAATAAATAAATAAAATCTTAAAAAAAAATGCTTTACCACCAACTGCATCCAATTTAACTTTATAAATGTAATATGATCATAGTTTATAGAGTAATCATTTGATTAGTGTCTGAAATATTTCAAATGTACACAATGAAAAACTTCTTTACTTTAATAAATACATTTATTTTTCATAGCATTTAATAGAGTTATAGTCCTGTTTCTGCATTGCTTTCAGTGAAATAATATTTATATGATAAATCATTTTGAGTTAAACATATGTACTATTAACAATTCACATCTAATGGGAAAAACTGTGTTTATATTAAATATCTCAGTGACATGCATAGCTTATAATAAAAACGTCACACTAGATGGCTGTATTTTCTATCACGAACCCCCCCACCATCTACCTTACATAAGACTTCAACTGACTGGACCAGGAATGAGCAGCTAACCCAAGTAAGGAAATTTATAGATTGGCCAGAAAGCCTAAAGGTGAACAAGACTGAAAAGCTCTGCAAAAATTGGGATGAATTTGGCCAACATTGCTGTATATTCTGGAGCAGTCTTCAGACCTACAGAGAAATTCAAGTAGGTACAGCAGAAGCTATAAATGAAAAGATGCAGAGAGACCATGAATTCCAATAAGACCCATGATGGCTCATGTTAAAGCAGAAGTATAAGAAGACAGAAACTATCAATAATCATAAACTAGAAAAAAATAAATATAAAATCAGTTTGTAGCTGAAACAAAAGAGAAAACACTCAAAAAGGAGGAATGGGAAAGCAAGTAGAGGGATTATATTCCTTGCTAGTTTCTAAAGGGAAGAATCATAAATTCTGACTTCTGAGGTCTCTATTCTTGTCTTGAATCTAGTTCCAATCCCCATATATACTGATTCTATTCTGCATCTTTCTCATATATTTCTATGTAAGCATCATCTCTCTTACTGAGTCTTATATTAAACTTCCATTACTGGGGCTTGTTTAAGTGACTTTGCTCCTTGCAACCAAAAGAGCCTGAACAAACATTCAACAATGAGCCCATATTATGTCCTAGGTGCTTGAGATGCAGAGATACCTCTGCCCCCAACAGAGTTCATTCACCAGAATTAGGACAAACGTTATAAATAGATGACTAAGAATACATCAGAAAGACTGAATCTTCATTTTTGCAACAACAATCCTGTATCACTGATTCTTATCAGCTTACAAATCTATAAATCCAGGCCTAACCTCTTTCCTGACTTTCAGTGTTTTGTTTGCAAAAGGCTGCTAGGAAACATCATTAATCCATAGACTTTCATGATTTTCTCCTAAAATAAGAACATTTTGGTCTTCCCAGTTTAATGTCATTGCAAGAATACAGTAATATTGGTTTAAACCTCAGTGCCATCATTTATTTCAGTTCTGTCAATTCCAACAATTAGACAAATTCCATGGATTGGTCTTCCCATTGTCTTTTTCCCCATACCAGCTGATCTTTTTCTAGGTAAGCCCTGATAACTCTTTAAATGGTTTTCCCACTAAGCTGGCTTGAAAATTAATCTTAGTAAGAATAGCTCTGACAGGTCCTTCATTCCCCTTCTCAGAAACTCTCAGTAGATTCCCAGTACTACTAAGTTGAATTGTGATTCCCTGGCTTCTTTTAGGTCCAATGATAGTTTTCCAATGTTACTGTTCATCACTATTTTAAATACAATTGTCATATCAGTCAAACTAACACTACATGGTCTTTCTGTATGGTTTGTCCTCTCTGCCCACTCTCTTCTCTACTCTTGGAAAGATCTCCCCACATTTTCCATCAAAATCCTTTCCTCAGATATAGTTTAAATTCTATTTTTTAAAAATAAGTATATTTGCTGAGACTGGTCACTGCATATAATTGCTCTCTTACCTGAATTCTCATAGTAATTCTCATAGTAATATTTTATGATACAAGCTGACTATTTGTGCAATTTACTGCCACTCTGCTGCTCAATTATAAGTTCCTGAAGGGCAGGGACCATGCATATCCATTACTAGTCATTACCACCCACCCTCACCCATTACCCTACCTTGACATTGTTATTCCTCAACAAGAATGTTGAATAAATAAATGTACTGTGACTAATACAGAGAGCCACAGAGCCACTTTATAAAAAGCAACTTCATTCAATATACCCACAACATGATATTTTTGCTTTAATTCAAATGAACATATCTTTCCATCCCACACAAATCTGTTCCTCCTCTTGCATTCCCTCTTACTGTTTAGCTACATTATCTGCTTGGTTGGCCCAAGTCAAAAACCTGGGAATCATCTCACACTTCATTTTCTTCACTATTCATATTAAATTCTATTTTTTTCTAAATATTTTTTTATACCTGTTTTCTCCTTTTCAACATTACTATTTAGTTCAGATTCTCACCTCTCTCTTTTGGTCTTCCTACTTACAGTCTCAACCTTCTGTAGTTCATCTTCTATACTATTGCAAGAGTTGTATTTTGAATACAAAAAACCCCTGATCATCATGCTCTTTTGTTAATTTTTCCCCCCTCTTCGCTGCTCTGAACCTATCTGTGTGGGAGGTAAGTTCCTTTGTATAGCCCTTCATGATATGGTACCTAACTAGCAATCTAAATTATCTCCTGACCTTTTCCCCCCATATACAATCTGTACCTAGTGAATTGCCTGAACTCTTTATACTTCCATACTTTAGGAAAGATTCTATTTAGAATACTTCCTTCTCACAACTTCCATTCACCAGAAAAACTATATAACCTTTAGCTTTGCTTTTCTTTATGGAACCTTTCTTGATTTCCTCCAGCTGTCTTCGCTATATTCATTCTTCTCCCTCCACATTATATGTGTTAATGCCTATTTCTTTAAAACAGTGCATTGTGTTCGTCTACTTTGCCATTAGATTCTTTAAGGATACATATTTTTTTTTTAAAGATTTTTTTTTTTGACAGATAGAGAGATCACAAGTAGGCAGAGAGGCAGGCAGAGAGAGTAGGGGGGAAGCAGGCTCCCTGCTGAGCAGAGAGCCCGATGTGGGACTCGATCCCAGGACCCCGAGATCATGATCTGAGCCGAAGGCAGCGGCTTAACCCACTGAGCCACCCAGGCGCCCTACATATTTTTTTTTAACATGAACTTTTAGAACCTACTGGAATATATTTAGAACCTAGTAGAATATATTTCACAAAGTCATTCAATAGGCACATGATAAAGTCTTGTGAAAAAGGATTAAGGAATAAATTAATATGCATTATAGGAAAGAAAACCTCTGTATTTCTTAACTTTTAAATCACAGATTTCATTGTTGGTAATTGTTAAATCATCCCTTGAAGTGTAAAAGGGGCATTGCACATTATCTTTGATCAGTACAAATGAATAATCATGAATAAAAATTATGATATGAATTAATAATAACATAGCCAGATTTTTAATTTCCTTAGTAATAAAAAGTAAAATTAGTAACCAAAACTAAACACAGAATGCTAGATTATGCCTAAATTTATTGTTTCATGAAAATAAAAAAATGCACCTACACATTCTATACTTTCTTTTTTTCACATTCTGTACTTTCTAAATGTGACAGTTTAAAAAATGTTTATATCCATTTTCAATGATAAGGGTAATTGAGTTGGCTTTTTAAATAATGGTTATCATCATTTTTGTTATCCAGACGTCCTTAAAATTTATACCTATTAAAGAGAAAGATGAAAGAGTGTGTGTCCTTGGAATGATAAGTAGATTTTAATGCACTTAACAAAAATTAAATCATAGTAGTAAGAAGTATTATACTTCAATAAAAAAGGAATATATTTTATGCTACAATAGTTGAATTAGACAACATTATATCTGTGGCCCCACCTTATAGACCAGAAATACTCTTGAGTAATTTTACATGATTAATAAACCTATAAATCTTACTATTATCAAGTCACAAACTTCATTTCTCCATAATAGTTAAGTTTATATTCATTTTACATTCTATTTTGGAGATCTAAGTCAGAATTTTAAATACAATTAGTACAATTAACTTTGAAGGCTTTATCAAGTTATTAACTATCCAAATTAAGGTGGGTTCTTTGGCTTCCAAGTATATTATATCCTAGTGTCAAAACTTTTTTTTTTTGGTCAAGGACACTATAATAAAAATATAAATAATATGAAAAAATATATGTATGTATAATGATATGATTTTTTAATAAAAGAAAGTACCTTGGTTTTAGTCTGTTAGTAAAGGATCCTATAGAGTACACTGTAAAATATTCACTTTATCCTAAAATAATTATGAAATAATATGATGCTGAAATGTTTCAGATGTTTACCTTAGTTTTTTATAAATCAAACTTCATCATTTACTAATATAAAATCTAATTCTCAAATTTTTACTGCTAAGAATTGTACTAAATCCTAAAAGTACATTATTTTAGTTAATCATCACAACAATTCTCTAAAGTAGGTACTATTGGGGCACTTGGGTGGCTCAGTGGGTTAAGCCTCTGCCTTCGGCTCCGGTCATGATCCCAGGGTCCTGGGATTGAGCCCCACATCAGGTTCTCTGCACTGCGGGGAGCCTGCTTCCTCCTCTCTCTCTGCCTGCCTCTCTGCCTATTTGTGATCCCTGTCAAATAAATAAATAAATAAAATCTTAAAAAAAATAAAGTAGGTACTATTTTCACTATTTAACCAACAAGAAAATGAAGGCTTGGATGGGTTAGGGAACTTCCCCATAATTATGCAAGATGCCAGTGGATTTGAAACCAAATAGTCTGAATCCAGTCTGGAAACTTTATTGCTCCATTATAATAGACTACATATACCTTTATTTTAGATTAATATTGGAAAGTGTTCAAGAGAAGTACATAGTAACCTGGTAGTGATTTATGGAGAAGATTAAACATTAGATTGGAAAGGCAACTGAATGAAGTTTAAGAGTGATTCTCTCCTTGTGATTTCACGAGGCTATTTCTACCTTCGTTGTCACCATAATCTCAACCACACAACTGCCCTGTTTACCTGCTGTCCCTGATTTCCCTCTGTACCACCTCCACTCTGTTCTCTACACTACAGTTAGAATGATCTTTCTAAATCTGTGTGACTTCACAGTTTAAAGTTCTGAACTAAACAATACTACTTAAAATGATTTATTTATTTATTTTTAATTTTTTAAAGATTTATTTATTTATTTGACAGACAGAGATCACAAGTAGGCAGAGAGGCAGGCAGAGAGAGAGAGAAGGAAGTAGGCTCTCTGCTGAGCAGGGAGCCTGATGCGGGACTCAATCCCAGGACCCTGAGATCATGACCTGAGCCGAAGGCAGAGGCCTTAAAATGATTTATGAACTCAACATATGTTAATTCCTATCATTCTAACCTTTCCCGGTACAGGTACAGCGGTCTTCTTTTCAGTCCTGCCTGAAGAGCCATCATCATCAGCCATGAAAAGTGTAACTCCAAGGGCAGCATTCATAGAGGCTACAAAAGGGTTGTGAGCACCAATTAAGGTAAGCACCATAATTCCTTCTGTTAAAGGGCCTTTGCAAAGGCTTTTTCCTTGAGTAGATAGTTATCTGCTTGTCTCTCACTCTCCACTTATCTCCCAGTTTACTTGTTATTTTCCACTGTCAGCCTTTCTTGAGGTAGAAGTTTAGGACAGATTCCTTTCCTTCAGTATGTTACTATATAATCAGTAATGTTATTATCTGATTAACATCATTCCTCATGAGTATTAGACTCATCAGAACATGTTGGAATTTGCCACTGTTGTATCCTTTATACCTAGCAGTACATACAGGACATAGTTATTGCTCTATAAATTAAAAAAAATGAAGACATTGCATGAATTTAGGTCCCCTCCTCTACAAACTATGGAGATCACACCAAAGCATTCTTTGAAGAATAATCTAACATAAAAGGGTAGGTAAAAGGGATACATTGGCTAGAATAACATACATCTTGAGTAACATGTATTGTGAATATTTCTAAATGTACAGGAATTTGTAAAAATATCTCTCAAAGTTATTTATATCCAATATTCACCTTTATTTAAAATTTGTATTTCAAAGTTATTTGAAACAGTGAAAAGTTATTTTAAACTGCTTTTGGGAAAAAGCAGGTGATAATAGTGTTAAAAACATGAAATATTACTATAGAAATCATTGTATAATAAATTTGATAATTAATGTTACCTAAGAAATGAGATATTGATGATGCAAGGTGACATTTTTCCCTCTCTAAGGTTAACTCTCTCTTAAGCCCTTACGCAGGGGAAAAATTAAAAATATTTACCAACCTCTGCACTATGGGCATTGGCCAATCAGGATAGATACTGTCATACTTATAATGAAGTGCAATGGAAAATAATTGCCTTAAGTGTACTTGTGCATCATTGTTGTTTCTCAGCCCTGCCTATATTTCCTATCTTCTTGGTCAAGGTAGGACATTTTTTTTAACATTGTTTCTTTCGTTAATCGATTCATTCAGTGAGTATTCATTGTGTCCAGCTTTGTGCTAGGATTGTAATGGCAAAGAAAATCATGAGTAATTCTTGTCTTCCTGGAGCCTATAGTCCCTATAGGCACAGTGGGTACAATTGTACGTCCATGATTCCCTGCATTCTGAAGGCCAGGATGACCATTCTTTAAGTCTGTCAAAGAAACAGGAAATCCAGGTGTCCTCTTTCTCTCTCTCGCCCTTTTTCTGTCTCTTTGCGTCTTGCTGGTTCTTACCTTATCATGCTTTCTTCCCCAACTCTCCCCCCACACACTCCACTGTTAAAAGTCTGTTAAAGGACTGCAAGTCCTAAAACACATTCAGTTATAAGGATAGGAGGGTTCATTTTTGTCTGAGGTGAAGTCATTTTCTCCTGTTGAGCTTTTACCAAACAGTCCCACTTTTCTGATCATATGCTTGCACAGATTAGTAAAATTAGTTTTCTTTTTCCTTTAGTTAATGATACTGCATAGGTCTAAACTTCAGGGCAAATTGAATGAGATTTCAGAATATATTTCCAGAAGTAGAAATTATGAATCAAACAGTTTGCATAGTTTGGGGCCTCACTTTCTGAATCTACCTCTGTACTCCCATTTTTTCCACTATTTCTTCTAAATCTATTACAACTTGCCTTTCACCCTTACTGAAATGGTTGTCAAGATCATCAACAACTTTTTAATTGCAAATCCCACAGCTAATATTCAGATCTCAAGTGAAATGACTCACTCTTTGTTATAGAGATTCAGTCTTTATACTGTTATTTATGACTTTGAAATCATGTCCCAACCTATTTTTAGTCTGTTTAAAATATTTTCCACTCTTCTTACGTCATTTTATTACTTCATCCTCCTTCATTTTTAGTTGGCAAGAATGTCAAGAAAAAAGAATCTTTTTACACCATTGATGGGAATGTAAATTGGCATAGCCATTATAGAAAACAGTATGGACTTTCCTCAGAAAATTGAAAGTAGAGCTACTATATGATCCAGCAATCCGACTTCTGAGTATATATTAAAAGGAAATAAAGTCACTATCCCAATGAGATATCTGCATTCCATGTCATTGCAACATTATTCATAATAGCCAAGATATGGAAATAACTTAAGTGTCCATTGAGGAATGAACAGGTAAAAAAAAAGCATACATGTGCATGCATGTGCACACACACACACACACACACACCATACTGGAATATTATTCAGTCTTAAAAAAAGAACAAAATCCTGACATTTGTTCATTTGTTTGAACATGAACGAACCTGGACAACATTATGCTAACTGAAGTAACCGAGACAGAGAAAGACAATATTACATGATCTCACTTATCTGTGGAATCTAAAAAATGTCAAACTCATAGAAAAAAGAGAGAAAGGTAATTACCAGGAGATGGGTGATGGGGAGTAGGAACAGATGGTGGTCAGAGAGTACAAACTTTCAGGTATAAGATGAATAAAGTTCTGACAACCTAATGTACAGCATGGTGCCTATACTTAATAATGTTCTGTGTACTTGAAGTTGCTGAGAGTGTAGATCTTAAGTATTCTCCCCCTCCATACACACAAAAATGATCACTATGTGAGATGATGGATATGTTAATTAGCTTGACTGTGGTAATCACTTAATCACTTTACAATGTATACATACATCAAAACATCACCTTGTACACTTCAAATATATAGAATTTTGTCGATTATACCTTAATAAAGCTGAAAATTTTTTAAAAGAATAAGCTAACTTCATATTTCACAGAAAAAATAAAAGCTGTCAGATAGATGCCACATCAACTCTCTTTTTCCCCCTTTTCTGTACTACCCTTCCCCTTCCCCAATCAACAAATTTACCTGCCAATGTGTCAAGATTAGCCTCCATCCACTACAGAATGGAAATAAGTATTCCTCTTTCATTATAAAGAGATTCTTCCACCATTTTTTCAGGAACTTCACTACATCATCTCCCAACTATAACGTATGCAATTTCAACATTTCTCTCATTAGTACACTTAGATTTTCTCAAATTTATCAGGGCAAGAGGTGTCTGAGGCTCATCCAAGATTTCTTAGGAATCCTACATACAAGGCATGAGGAAGATATAGGACAGGCAGATTTTGGTATACCAATATATTGAACATATTTATGTCAAGCATCTTCTATGCAGAAGGCACTATTCTTGGTTTTTACTTGAGATTAACTACAGAAACCAACCAAATCAAGTCTGTGATTCTCTGCCCTAGAAGAGACATGATGGGCAGGTCCTTCTGGTCAAATATTTTAGTGTAACTTGTAAGGCAGAGTTGTAGCAACAACCCTTCCCTACTTCTATGCAAAAACCTGCTGTTACTTTGCTTGTATGTGAGCCAGCTCCTCTCTGCTAAGGAGAAAGAGGTTTTCCATAATAACCCAAAATACCTTAAACATTTTCACTGAAATACCTTAAACATTTTCACTGAAGGAAGAGATGCCTGCAATGAAAATCACTTATAACTATAATTTTATAGGGTGAGTCTGACTAGTGGTGCTTAAAAAATATGTTTGAAAAAACCAGTTTTGAAAGAAATCATGTTGAGGTAGCTATTTTAAAGAATCTATCAGTGTTCTTGTGTATTGTAAAGAGAAATGTATTCATTTATTTTACAAGGACATGGCTTATAGAATTTGGTCCTTCATTTTTCACAATTAATATTATTTGAAGAAAAACAGTTTTGATATGTATGAGGCAATGTTTTCTTTGTTTGTTTATTTGTTTGTTTTCATTGGTGACACTTCCTATTGGATCTCCAAATAACTACTAGTTTGTATTTTTCACAGCATAAAGTATCCATCCTGCTAGACTATGCCCTACAAGAAAAGAGTCGCACAGCATGGGTCGGGACTGGCCTGTTCAGGGTAGAGAATTCTTGTGTACATCGCTATGCTAATTGCTACAAGTAAAGATTTTTTTTTTTTTTTAAAGAAGGACTATCAAGGGATGCCCAGGTAGTTCAGTGGGTTAAGCCTCTGTTTTCTGCTCAGGTCATGAATGATCCCAGGGTCCAGGGTCTTAGCCTCGAATCAGGCTCTCTGCTCAGCAGGGAGCTTGCTTCCTCCTCTCTCTCTGCCTGCCTCTCTGCCTACTTGTGATCTCTCTCTCTCTCTCTCTGTCAAGTAAATAAATAAAATCATAAAAAAAGAGAAGGACCATCAATCTTCTCAAAAAATCCCATTTAGCTAATAAAAATGCTAGAGTCAGTGAACTGTGATGACACAGGAAAAATTAAAGTCTAGTGATTCTACTAGACTGGCTTGTAAGGACATCTTTAAGAACAGTTTCAGTGACCTGTTTCATGTTGGTGTTAAGCTTTGTTCCAGTTTCAAACAGAGTACATACCAAAAGAATATGCTGTTACATATTTTCTTATGAAATGTGTGTTTGTATTGTGTAAAGAGAAGAAAAGATAAATTCTCAATAAGACTTTAGAAGATGAATCACCCAGATGTAGTTTCTTTTCATAAGCCTACCATGTGGTGGGAAATGGCAGAAGATGCTTGATGAGCAAGTGGATTTCTCAGCATTCTGTGTATTTACAATTTTAAATTTCCCTTTAGCTTGGCAGATGCATTTAATTAAATCAGTGGATCAGAAAATAAAACAATGAAAGCTGCTGTTCACATTAAAGGCTCTGGATAAGAAAATGCAAGGCCTAATTTGTTTTCAGTTACAATTACATTTTAAATATATTGTGGCTTAATCTGTTACCTTTTCTTGGCTCCTTTGGAAGGTCTCTGACTTTTGTTTTCTTAATAAGATAATGCAAAAAGTCATTTTTTCTTTGATTTGAACTCTTTTCTATGTAGTCAGTAAACATTCTCTGCCTCCTTAAAAAAAAAAATCAAGTTATATATGTTCCGCACACTGTAAACACAACTAAAAATTCAAAAACACATTTAAAGTGATGTCATCCATAAACATTTAGCACAGTCACTCAGAGATAAGAACATGATGTAGATCTATTTGGTCTTCATGACTCTCCTTCCTCTTGGCCCAAGCAACTTCCTAGGGTACTGTGATGTCTACATCTTATCTTCTTCTTCTAGGCCGGACTAGACCAGACGTAATTTTAACCTAGCGTTGTAAACTATTTGCTTTATAATTAATTTCTTTAAGCTCTGGGTGTCAACAGTGAGAATAACATTTAAATTGCTAAATATGTTGTTGCTAATGTGCTAAAATAGAGGGCCATACTGTATCTCCAGGTTTTCAATATTCTATTTCTCTCTACCACAGTAAAATGTGTCCATTCATTTGTTTTTTGTTTGTTTGTTTGTGTTTGTTTTTGTTTTTTTGCAAATGAGACATGAAAATGAAATAGTTACTTTGAGGTTCTGGGCCAGCCTCCATTCAAATACATTGATGTTGGCATCTCAGTACAAAGACTTTTCAGATGTCTGGTTGTTTGGGGAAGCCAGGAAAGAGAATGGGGAAAACACTTTAAGGTAGGTAGGATTTATCAAAGATTAAAATGTGGATTACTATCCACTCTTCCAAGACAACAATTTGGTTTATTTTTCAAATTTAACAGTAACTACTTTAAAGTTTAGTAGTAATTATAACCAATGGTTCCTTTTCACAAGTTGTATATGTGTGTGTGTGTGTGTGTGTGTGTGTGTGTATTATTCAATATAGTTTAGCATTTATCTTCAAGATCTGTGTTAGAAAATATCAGTTCACATCTCAAACTTACCAATGCTCAATTCCTGACTTCCAATACTCCTTTTCACTTTTTTATGAGTGATATGTCATTGAGATCTCTTTTTACTCCCTATCTTAGTTGACTTAAACTCATAGTAGTAGCTAAGATAGTGATTTGTGTTATTTTTCCTTAGCTCCCATTTCGCTGCACACAACTATGCTGTCAGAGAAGTGCCTTAATATAAAGATGATCCTGTTGTGTATAATAGTGCTTCATTAATCTCACCATATTTTAGAATTTCATTGAAAATCTTTCAATTATGCCATGTTAAATAACTTTTATTCTCTAGATTAGAAATGAGAAATCCAAAGTACTTTGTGCATCACATCAAGGAAAAACTTTAAACAGGATTAGCAATGGGGTTAAATAAATGATGCAATGTGTCTGGAAAAGGAAAAAAAAAATCACAAACCAGTCCCACTGATTTCTCTTTTTAATTCCTATGCTACAACACTGCGATTGGCTTGAGCAAACTTCTCCTTTATCCCTCTTTTTAACTTTTTTCATTTGTAAATAAAATTAAACTTAAAATCATTATTTGAAATCATTCTCATTATACCATAAATGGGGCCCCAGGCCATTTTAAATAAAAGCCTGAACTAGGTGAAGTCCATTATATTAGATTTTACAGAATAGAACTTTATGGTATTCTTATTTCAACTCAAAAGAAATATAAATACCAGGTGGATTCAACATGGAGCTGATAATCCTAAGCTTCAGGGCTCTCCATTGCACATTCCTCTTCTAAAATTCAATTCCTCTTTATTTTTGAGTAATATTGCCTATTTCTGGGAAGAGAGCCATGATACTGAAAACATGGTCCAAAAAATATTGAAAACATGGTTGGTACCATGAGAAAATGTCCTACTTTTTCACCAGTCCCTAGCATTTTTTTATTTTCTGTCAGTTTTACACCATACATTCAAAGAGCATCCACCTCTCTTACCTCACAGAGGCTATTATACTTTTTCTTGATTTGGCAATTACATTTTTCTACTCTAAAAAATCAACTTTAATGAAATATAATTTGCATATTATAAAATACACAAATCTGAACTATGCCACACTGACAGATGCATATACCCATGTAACCCTCAGCACAATTAAAATATAAAATACTTCCATCACTTCTGTGATGCCCCTCAACGTAATAGTCCTGCATCAGGCAAACAATTTGATGTATCATTTTATTATTTCAATTTAGTTTTTACAAGTCTATTTTTTTAGAGGAGGTTTAGGTTCACAGCAAATTTGATAGGGAGGTAGAGAGATTTCACATATAACTCTTCCTCCTACACGTGCATGTTCTTCGCCATTATCAACCTCCCCTACCAGAGTGACACATTTGTCACAATTGGTAGAACCTACTTCAACACATCATCATCACCTAAAGTCATAGTTTATGTTATAGTTCACTCTTGGTGTGTGGTACATTCTGTGGATTTAGAAAAATATATAATGAGAAAAATATATAATGAGAAAATATATAATGTCCATCATTGTAGTAATATGCAGAATAGCTTTACTCTCTTAAAATGCAACTATAACCTGCCTGTCCACCTTCCCAACCTCATCTAATTTTTTTTGCTATTTCCATAGTTTTGCCTTTTAATGAACCATAAAACCTTTTATACTGGCTTCTTTCACTTAGTAATATGCATTTAACTTTCCTCTGGTCTTTTTATGGCTTGAAAGCTCATTTCATTTTAGCATTGAATAATATTCTATTATCTGGATGTACCACAGTTTATTTATCCATTCACGTTTATCCATTCACCTGAAGGACATTTTGGTTTCTTCTAACTTTTGGCAATTATGAATAAAGCTGCTGCAAACTTCTGTGTGCAGGTTTTTATGAGATCTTAAATTTTCAACTAATTTGAGTAAATATCTAGGACATGATTATTGGATCATATGGTAAGACTATGCTTGGCTTTATAAGAAAACTTCAAACTGTCTTCCAAAATGACTGTACTATTTTGCACTCCCAGAAGCAGTGAATAAGCATTTATTTTTTTCCTTTTCTTTTTATTTTATTTATTTCTTTTCAATGTTCCAAAATTCATTGTTTATATACCACACCCAGTGCTCCATGCAGTAAGTGCCCTCCATAATACCTATCACCAATAAGCACTTCTGTTGCTCCACATTCTTGTCAGCATTTGATGTTGTCCACGTTTCAGATTATGGCCATCCTAATAGGTATGTAGCAATATCACATTGTTTCAATTTAAATTTCCTTGATGGTATTTGATGCAGAACACCTTTTCATGTATTGATGGCATTTGATGCAGAACATCTTTTCATGTTATTTGTTTGCTGTCTATCTTCTTTGGTGAGATTCCTGTCAAGGTCTTTAGCCCATTTTTAAATCAAGTTGTTCATTTTTATTCTTTTTTAAAATTAAGAGTTCTTTGTATATTTTGCTTAACAGTCCTATATCGGATGTGTCTTGTGCAAATATTTTCTCCCAGTCTGTGATTTGTCTTTTCGTTCTCTTGACATTTTTTTTTTTTTCAGAGAAGGAGTTCTTAATGAATTAATTCCAATGAAAGAAAACTTATCATTTGAAAACCATGCCTTTGGTGTTGAATTTTAGAACTGATGCCATACCCAAAGTTATATATCCTATATAATCTTATAGGAGTTCTACTGTTTTGT
>ML111453.1:69910-107104 GCA_003697995.1 Taxidea taxus jeffersonii | reverse complement strand
CTAATGTCATTTAAAAACAAAGTTAAATAATTGATTGCTTATGAGACACATATAAAAATGAAATGGTGCAGGTTAAAGATAAAAAGATAAGAACATGGAAAGAGACAACTGACTTTTAAATGGTGCCCTGGGATGGGGGCACTGACTCCTGTGCAGTGTGAAATTTGTATATAATTTTGACTTTCTTAAAACTTAACTACATAGCCTATTGTTCACTGGAAGCCTTCCCAATAATATACAGTTGATTAACACATATTTCATATTTTGTATGTATTGTATACAGTATCCTTACAGTAAAGAAAGGTAGAGAAAAGAAAATGTTATTAAGAAAATCATAAGGAGGAGAAAATACATTTACACTACTGAACTTTATTTACCAAAGAAAGTCTACATGTAAGTGGGTCAGTGCAATCCAAACCCATGTTGTCCAAGGGTTAGCTCTATAAAATACATATATAAAAGGAAGAGCTGTTACAATTCCAATAGAAACTTTACATCATCACATGAAACCAAGAAGGATATTGTATAATAATGAAAATACTGTAAAATTCAGTATATAGCATTTCTGTATCAACATACCACATTACACAATGTAGGTAAGGAGAAACAGTTACAAACTGAACCAGTTGTTAAAAAAAAAAAAGTCTTACTGTAGAATTTTATTTTTTTTAAAGATTTTACTTATTTATTTGACAGAGAGAGATCACAAGTAGGCAGAGAGGCAGGCAGAGAGGTGGGGTGGGGAGCAGGCTCCCCGCTGAGCAGAGATCCCGATTCGGGGCTCGATTCCAGGACCCTGGGATCATGACCTGAGCCAGAGGCAGAAGCTTTAACCCACTGAGCCACTCAGGCGCCCTGTTGCTGTAGAATTTTAACCATTTTTTTTTTTGCCTTTGATAAGTTTACCAAAAGGTTTGCAGTTTTATAAAAATACGTATGCTTATATTTTGTCATTATTATTGTGAAGGGGAGTTAATAGTAGACATTGCATTTAATAACAAAAAGGGAGATAGTTTATCTTCCTTTCACAATCAAGCTATTTACCTATAAAACTAATATATTCAACCAGTTATAGCTTCCCTTATCCATAAATAATTTTAAAAATATATAAACTGTATTTTGATGTAACATAACATTATAGTTCAATCTTATTTATTTATTTATTTATTTTTAGAGTGCACATGCATATATGAGGGGTGTATATGGGGGTGGTGTCTTGGGGGGATAAGGCAGGGAGGGATGTGGGGAGAGGGAGAGAAAGAATCTTAAGCAGATGTCATGCCCAGGATCTCACGACCCTGAGATCATGACCTATGACCTGAGCCAAAATCAAAAGTCAGACACTTAACCTAATGAGCCACCCAGGCACCTGAGTTCAATTTAAAAAAATTTTTTTAATTATTTATTTATTTATTTGACAAACAGAGATCACAAGTAGGCAGAGAGGCAGGCAGAGAGAGAGGGGGAAGCAGGCTCCCCGCCAAGCAGAGAGCCCAATGTGGGGCTCCATCCCAGGACCCTGAGATCATGACCCGAGCTGAAGGCAGGGGCTTTAACCCACTGAGCCACTCAGGTGCCCCTCAATTTAAAATTTTAAATGTATCAAGGGGTAATACTCAAATACTTTACTTGACTATCATTCCTAAGCCCTTTTAAGATATGAGAAGACTTGGGGAACCTGGGTGGCTCAGTGGTTAAAGCCTCTGCCTTCAGATCAGATAATCATTCCAGGGTCCTGGGATCAAGCCCCGAATCAGGCTCCTTGACCAGCAGGGAGCCTGCTTTTCTCTCTCCCTCTGCCTGCCATTCTGCTTACTTGTGTTCTCTCTCTATCTCTCTGTCAAATAAATAAATCTTAAAAAAAAAAGAAGGGGGGGAAATGAAAACAAAGGACAAATTTTTTATAAAAGAAAAAGTAATGTAATTGAAAAATCCATAAGCTCTTCATAGAAAGTTCTATATAATAGATAAATGCTCAAGAACCTGGCTGGTAAAAAGATAAAATGATAATTGGAACTAATATAAGGAGTTAGTCAGAGGGGATATTATCCTAATAGTTTTCATGAAAGCTCATAATAAAATTCACATATTTCTGACTATAAAAATAAGTTATAAAATATGAAAGTTGAAAAATCAATATAAAAAATAAATCACATGTATTTGCTAATTAGAAATGAATGTGTTCTGAAATCTCCTTTCAAGATATCAACTACAATTAGAAGAAAGGTTCAAAAAGCATATGAATGAAAAATACAGGTTTTCATTTCAAAGCCAAGGAAAAACTGGATAAATTGAGAGTGACCCTTTGCTTCTGTCTAGGAGGGCTTAATTTTCAAAGGAATGAATGCTTCCTCCAATTAACCACCAAAGTTGATGTTATTTCAATGAGATTATTGCTAAAAACTAAATGAATCCAAAATTTCATCTGAAAAGAGGAAACAAAAAATGAGGTCATGTGGAATTTTTTGGAAGAAAATATAGAAGGCATGTACTCTCATGGTCAAATTACAGTAGGAGCAACAGGCTCATGTATGAATGGATATTCATTGGAGCAGGAAAGGATGTCCAGAGTAGAAGTCATTTGTGGAACATGATAAAATTGGCATCTCAAATCAGTGAGGACTATTTTTTTGTTTTTTCCAAATATGATACGTTAGATTCCAGGTTAATTATAGATATAATTATAAAAAATTTAAATATTCTCTATTGCATGTTGGAAATATTTATCTGATCATTGTTAGAAAATGCTTTCTAATCATAAAAACAAGAGTGGTTTATGATCCCACTTTGCATGTAGAACCACTCCTATCCTAACAACAACAAAAAAAAAGATGTAATTTAAATGCGTAATTTGATAAAGCCCATGAAGGAACTGGGTAACGAGGCAACCAGTGGAATTAAAAAAAGATGACAGCTGTCTCTGTCAGAGAAAGGACTGGATTCGGAAAAGTTTTGCCTTTTGGTGAGCGCAGAAGAAAAAGGTGGCGGTCATAAAAGGCAATAAGATTTCACTGCAGGGAAAGGGCATACACATACGATTTGATAAATGCTATTAATGTATGCCAGGTTTGGTAGGAAAACAGCTAAATGCCTAGGAAATTAGAATTCACTGAGGATATGATATTTTTAAAGGTCAAGATTCAGTTACAGAGAGCAGAATACACTCTGGCTAGTTTAAGCAGGAAGGGCCTTGATTCCTGGAGACTTAAGTCAGATGCTAAATCTTCAGGACAGCTAAAGAACTGAGACCTTGGGCTTTTAAGAATGCCCTCCCCCAAAGCCACCCTCCAGACCTGAGCTGTAGAGAAACTTCATCTTCTGTAATTGGGAATCTGCCCGACTCACGGGCAAGTCACAGCGGGCGCTGGTGGAGAACTGGAACCAGGATCACCACTCCGCAGGGGAGAAACAGACAGAAATTGACTCCTTGCCTCCTATCACGGCCAGCACGAGAACAGTGACATGCCTGCCATCACCCTCACTGGCAGATCACGCGCCTCACACCTCTGATGGCCATAAAGCCAATGACTGCACACTACAACTGCAGTTAGTATCCCCCCAGGAAAAAAAACATCATTCCACCCAGATTTTATTTGCTGGTAAGAACAGCTGCAGAATTCAAATCTGTGTTTCCCTTGTGACTTCCACATTTGGAGTACGTCTGACTTGTAGATCCCTCATCCCTTCTAGCCAACTACCCAGGCTGCAGAACAGTCTGGAGAATGTAGTTTTTTAGCTTCCCCAGCTCTGTGGGGGAGGTTTTCTTTCTTTGGATGAGGTTGAGATGGGGTGGCTGGTTAGGATCTTCTCACCCTAGACACTATCATAATGTTTGCACTGGGTGTTAAAGAGCAAATAGAAATGTGTCAGGGAGGGAAGAGTGGAAGGAACTCTTAGGCACAGAAAGATGTTGGCAACTGTAAAGAAAGAAAATAAATAAAAAATTGGGAGTTTAGTCTTGAGAAGCACAGATCAGGTGAGTGAAAAATGTTTGTGTGGATGGCTGGGAGGGGGAAATGGAAGGATTCTGAGTACCATTTTACAGGAATTACACTTTGCTTTAGGAGAAGTGGGGAAGCTGTTAAGTCTTTTAAACTAAAAAGAGTGCTGAATCCTACTTTTAAAAGAAAAAAAAACTCAAGATGATATTAACGATCCAAGAAATTTTAGTGTTTCTTTTTATGTTCTTCCTAAAGGGATCTCGAGGTATTCGAGTACATTTTAGCTCCCCAGCATGAAATCTGGGCTTTGGTGTGGAAAGAATGCTCAGCATATGTTTATAACTGGCCTGAATGTCCTAATAACCAAGAAGTAATTTAAAAAATAAGAAAAATAACAGTGAAAGCCTATAAACTGAATGTAGACTTACCCAATGTGGTATATGTTTCTATACACAGAGTATAGAAATATATGTATATGTATATTTTTTTTTCTAAAGATTTTAGTTGACAGTGAGAGAGAGCACAAGCAGGGGGAGCGGCAGCCAGAGGGAGAGGGAGAGGCAGGCTCCTGCTGACCTAGGAGCCCAAGGCAGGGCTCTATCCCAGGACCCTGGGATCATGACCTGAGCCAAAGGCAGAGGTTTAATAGACTGAGCCACCCAGGCACTCCAAGAGAGTAGATAAACATATGTATATATGATATATGTTATCTCTGTATTAAATGAGCTCAGGAGAGAGAATCATAAACCAACAAGAAAAATTCCCTAGAAAAGCAAATTTGGGAATTACTGAGTTAAACACATACTCATGGTTTACTGCCAAACGCTCAGATTTTATAACCTAATGTGCAATTTGAATCTTCATGTTGATATATTATGCATCATTTTTCACAGTTATTTGACAAGGGAAGTATATTTTCCTAAAGCATATTGGAGGACTAGTGTTTTGCAGAAAAAATTTTGGATATATGGACCTAAAGTCTTTGAATTTCTTAATTATTTACAGACTCCTTGGGCAATAATATGTTTTAAAAATTTGGGTTAAGTCATCAGTTAGTTTATCTTTGGATATTTGTATTCATTTTTAATGTGTTTCCCTTGAGCATTTACAAAACTAGTCACTTCTTAATTTAACTTGGCAGCTGGAAGGGAAAGATAACATGCACAATTAAATTTATAGATTATATTTTAAAACATCCTTTATCCATTTTCTTTACATAACAAACATATTTTTCTAAGAAGCAGTAACAATTTTGTAAACTTTGCAGCATCTACTCTCTTTCCTTATATTTATCTACAAGGATTAAAAAAAATGCCTTAAACAGATTACAGAGATTAGACAAATGAAATAAGTGTTTGGATATTAGATCCTCATTATTTCAAATGAAGAATGCTAATTTAAATGTATGAAAAAATGTAGAATTGATATTTTAGAAGATGTCAACACAAAACTACTCAAGATCAACTGGACAAAGTTGAACAGGGAAAGAAGACTTTATTCAAGGTTATTGCAGTTGAGTGGAGAGGTCAGAACTCACTCTGAGCTCAGGGTTACTTGAAACACAGAGCTGGAGAATCTCTTTTTTTTTCAATACATTTATTTAAGAGAGAAAGTGAGCAAGTGAGAGAGAGAGAGAAAAGGAGCAGGGGGAGAGGGAGAAGCAGGCTCCTTGCTAAGCAGGGAGCCTGATGCGGGGCTTGATCCCATGACCCCGGATCATGACCTGAGCCTAAGGCAGATGCTTAACCAACTGAAGCACCATGCCTCCTTGTGTTTTGGCTCTTAAATTCCACATCTGAGTGAAATCATAAATTTGTCTGTCTCTGACTTATTTCGCTTAGCATAATATACTCTAGCTCTATCCACATCATTGCAAATGGCAAGATTTCGTGCTTTTTGATGATTGACTACTATAGGGCTGGAGCATTGCTAAAAGCTAAGTTGAGTTATTCTCCCCCTCTGATTTCCCCACCATCACTTTTCCCTTCCTTCTTCTAATATCCTCTATGCTGTACTATATGGTGACTAACATAACATAATACAATTTTTAAAAAATTAAAAAAAATAAATTAAAAAAGAAAAAGCTAAATTGAGGAGATCATAGGACACCTCTTCTTGGTAATTGGCTTTAATTAGAGCATTGGTAAACTTCCTCTTATTTTCATAATAGAAGGTTGTTTTGGAATTTGGAGCAAGTCGTTCTGCCAAAAGGTGGGCTTGTACCATCCCACAGAACCTGGGACATGGGGGTTTTATCTTTCTTAAATGACTACTAGTCAAAGGAAGTACAACCACATCCTTGAGAAAGAACGCCTGAATCTGAAAACTCAAGAACAGGCTTGTAAAAGATTTATATCTAAAAGGGCAGTGAATGATTTACAATGAAATGTTTTCTGGGAGTAAAAGTTCTAAGGAGGGGTGCCTGGGTGGCTCAGTGGGTTAAAGCCTCTGCCTTCAGCTCAGGTCATGATCCCAGATTCTGGGATCGAGCCCTGCATCGGGTTCTCTGCTCCTCGGAGAGCCTGCTTCCTCCTCTCTCTCTCTCTGCCTGCTTCTCTGCCTGCTTGTGATCTCTCTCTCTCTCTGTCAAATAAATAAATAAAATCTTAAAAAAAAAAAGTTCTAAGGAAATGGAGGCCTCTGGGTAGTGAGGAAGAAGCCTATCTAAACTTTAGTCAAGTTCAGAAGAAGATTAAGGCTGTCACGGGCACAAAATATAACCAGAGATGATGGGTGTGCCATTTTATGGATATTTTTCACAGTAGTAAGGTTAGAATGTACACATTGCCACATATACAGATGAACAGGAGAACCTGTCTTCTCAAGACTAGGCTAAAGCAATATTTTTACTGTCTCTCTGTTTCCGAAGAGTCTGTTCACTGAAAAGCAGAGCAAGAAGGGACATGTTTGATGCCTCTCCTTTGGAATTCCTCTCTGGAAAAAAAAAAAAAAAAAAAAAAAAGTAAGAATGATTGTAATGTTGAAATTCTCACCAAGAACATAGCTGCACATGAATCCTTACCACTTGTATATATTGCCGTTAATAATGTGGTCACATTAGAAAATGCATATGAAATGTTTTTGTTCTCTCTTAGGATTTACTCTAGTTTCCTGATTTTCACATAAGTAATTGGCTAGCAGTTGCAAAGGAGACCACTTTTCCTGGATTTTTACATCTCCTTGACACTGTCCAGCTTAAATTCTTTGAGGAATGCCCAGGGTTAACTCATGTGGGCTCATGTACCCATCTGGTCAGCCATCTTGTGAACCTTTTTTTTTTTTTTTTTACTTAATTCCTGCTTTCGAGCTTGACTTTCTCCTTGGTTAGATTCCATTGCACACTCAGGACTGTTCAAGGTCTGCTGGGTGCCACTACTATTTTACCCAGGCACTATGCTCTTAATCGGGTCTCTCGGTAATAATGCCCTCATGTTCTCTATATGATGTTTCTGGCACCCTGGGATTTGTGATATTCTTTCTTCTTTTTACTGAAATTATTTTTAGAAGGTCATGAACACTTCATTGCATGCACTCTTACATGTTACAGGGTTGTGAGTTAACAGCTTTTCTATATTTATTGGGGGTTCTTTTCATGAGGACCCTTAGAGGAAATAAATACCACATTGACGCTACTTCTCCACGTTCTTCTGCTCTGTCTGTCGTTGAGCCTTTATTAGTATGTTACGCTTGTCACATCTGGCTGACTTCTTTTGGGATTACGTCTTTTCAAGAGTCCCATTAGATACTTACCCACACTGATTTCTGTCTGAACAACCCCACACATTTTCCTGACCCTATATAGTCGTGTCTTATCTGTGGTTTGAGTTTAATCTGGCATCTATAATACTTGATTTTTGGAGATATAAGTTCTTTTACTTGCTCATTCTTTTGCATTCTGTATTGGCTTTTGTTAATTCTGGTGTATCAAATTGTGGTCCCCCAAATGTATGCATTTTAGATAGGTATGCAAGTTTCAGTTTTTATGTAAATATTGCTCTCAACTTTCAGAAATAATGAGAACATTGATATACTGTAGAAACATGCAGGAAAGGTTTGGTCCATGTACCACTAACATGCATTTGGAAACTATGCTATTTCTTTCCACAAAATGCCTATCTTGTGTCAAGTCTAGGAGTGGGGCTATGCTAGTGAACAAGACACTAAAATTCTTATCCCCAAGAAGAATATATATAATTTGTATGTACATAAAACATTTTATTGTGCATATATACATACATATATATGTATAAATAATTATATATATATTCCATATAACAAATTAAGAAAAGATTAAGAATATTCTTCCACATGTGCACCAGTTACTCCCTCTTGCTTCTTTTAAGCCTTATTGTTTTCATAAATGTTTTTAGGAACACAATAAAAATTTTGCACTTTCTTTGTTAACTCTGAAACCTCCTTCACTGTCTACTTGGGCCCCTTTTATAAATCTTTGGAGGAAAAAAACAAAATTGTTCTTCCCTCTGTTTGTTTGTTTTTTTAAGGATTTATCGATTTGTCAGAGAGAGCACAAACAGGGGAAGCAGTAGAGGGAGAAGGAGAAGCAGGCTCCCCGCTGAGCAGAGAGCCCAAGGCGGAGCTGATCTCAGGACCCTGAGTTCATGACCTGAGCTGAAGGCAGGTGCTCAACTGACTGAACCACCAAGACATCCCACTGTTTTTTCTAAATAAAAACTCATGGTGGGTGCGTGGGTGGCTAAGTTGGTTAAGCCACTACCTTTGGCTCAGGTCATGATCCCAGGACCCGGAGTCCCAGGATCGAGTCCCCCATTGGGCTCGCAGCTCTGCAGGGTGTCTGCTTCTCCCTCTGACCTTCTCCCCTCTCATGCTTTCTCTCTCTTTCTCTCTCTCTCTCTCAAATAAGTAAATAAATTTTAAAAATCTTTTTTTTTTTTTACTTTATTTAAGCTTTATTTAAACATATGATGTAACCCCACCACCCTCACCCAACCCCTCTTCCCCCCACCCCCCTCAGTTTGTTTTATGACATTAAGAGTCTCTTTTGGTTTTTCTCCCTCCCGATCCCATCTTCTTTCATTTTTACTTTTCCTACCACCTTAACTCCCACCCCCGTTGCAAATCTTTTAAAAAATAGGGGTGCCTGGGTTCCTCAGTGTGTTAAAGCCTCTGCCTTTGGCTCAGGTCATGATCCCAGGGTCCTGGGATTGAGCCCCGCATCAGGCTCTCTGTTCAGGAGGGAGCCTGCTTCCTCCTCTCTCTCTCTCTGCCTTCCTCTCTGCCTACTTGTGAACTCTGTCTGTCAAATAAATAATAATAATAATAATAATAATAATAATATTTTTTTAAAAATCTTTAAAAAAATAAATAAAAATTCATGGTAAAAAAGCAAGACTGTGAAAAATATTTCAGATCTAAGAGTTCTCCCTTCCATTTTCTTTTTCTTTCTTTGTTTTTTTTTTTTCTTATCTTTATTCTAATTTACCATGGACTAACTACCTGATTACTGTGATTTTCTTTCCTTATCTATAAAATGCAGGTAGTAGTAACTTCTTGAAAAGGTTGTTGCGAGAATTAAAGAGCATGATAACTCTGGGTGGATGTTGTGCCCGAGACTTAGTGGGTCCTTGCCCACCCTGATGAGGATCTGATGTCCTTAGAAATGAGGACTGTCTACTTGCAAATCAGACTTGTGCCAGATAAACTTAAAAAAAAAACACTGATAAGATTTAAATAGACATGGCCTTAGTAGATGGGAATTTTCTCTTCTTTATTACCTCTCATACCGAAATTTTGAATAAAACATGTAAGCACACTCTGTCTTGTGTCACGTGTCCTGCTATTGTAAGAAATCCTTGATGGTCATAGACATACCAGCATCATCTCTGTATTCTAGGGGGCCCCTGGAAAGGGTTTTGCTCAAAATCCACTCTTAATATGTGATTTTTCTGTTTTTAATTTGTGGAAGTATCTCTAAGTTCACGTAGCTTCCCCCCAATATATATTTAAAACAATAAAAGAATACCTGATTTTAATAGTTTATCAGGAAGAGTTAATAATACTCACCTTTAAATATTTGTTCAAGTTTTCATTCCCTCCATTTAGTTTTTAATTGTCAGCATTTCCAAATGCATGCAAACATACATCTCATTTCTTTCTGTATCCTTAGGTGTCTCTTAAATATATTGCTCCTGGGACGCCTGGGTGGCTCAGTTGGTTAAGCGGCTGCCTTCGGCTTGGGTCATGATCCCAGCGTCCTGGGATCGAGTCCCACATCGGGCTCCTTGCTCGGCAGGGAGCCTGCTCCTCCCTCTGCCTCTGCCTGCCTCTCTGTCTGCCTGTGCTTGCGCGCGCTCTCTCTCTCTAACTAATAAATAAAATAAAATCTTAAAAAAAAAATATATTGCTTCTGTTGTAAGGGACAACCAAGATAAATTAGGTTGTATTATTATGCACGACAGAACAGCAAGACACCATTGGGCCTAAGTCACTCATTTCTACAAGTCTTTTGGAGCTTCCATACAAAGAAGCAGGGGGATTACATACACACATAGAGTTATATGTCCCAACCATATATCTTCTCTGTCCTTTTTTTTTTTAATTCTCTACCCTTTTATTTTTTAAAAGATTTTTAATTTATTTATTTGACAGAGATCACAAGTAGACAGACAGGCAGAGGGGCTCCCCGCTGAGCAGAGAGCTCCCCGCTGAGCAGAGAGCCCAACACCAGGCTTGATGCACCCCTCTACCCTTTTTTAAGTGGAATGCAGGCTTTGCTGCACAGAACCTCACCAGCTGTGTTTCTCAGGATTAAATAAACCACTGAGGGGATCAAGTAGGTAAGATTTTCACTTCAGTAAGTAATAGCACTCACAGGGAAGGAATTCTAAAAAGTTTCTGAGTGTGCCAGATGCATATGAGAACAGCGAGGAGCAATCATAAGAAGTGACTCTTTTATGCCTTGTTTTGCTTTAATTTAAGAAAACTAGAAAAATTTCTCTGCCAAACAAGGCAGTTGGATCTAGAAATGTGCGGGTATCAGTTTTGGGTGCCATCCTCCTCCTTACCTAGAAGGTCGTTTCTGCAAATTCTTTAACGATTCTCTGGGCCTTTTTATGCCTGGCCAGAAAGTCATGATTGAGAATTGGGTTATCTTCCACTGAGTGGATAGGAAACCAAGGAAGGAAGGAAGTTGTAGTTTCCCCAGAAAAAATTCACTGATAATAACATGAATGGTATGTAAATTTAGATCTCTGGGGCTGTCATCTGAAGGACTGAGGGATGCAATACTTTGAACACAGAAGTCTGAAAAAGCTGTAGGAAATCCATGAGTGCTAAAAGTGGCGTGACTAGTTGAAAGATTCCATGATTTTCTTCATTCCTTCTCATATAGGGACTGTACTCATCCAGTCTCCCAGCAATAGCAGCAAAACATGGTTGTGGAAGATAGAGTAAGATTAAGAGAGAGAAAGAGGGAGAAGGAGAGGAAAAGGAGAAGGAGGGTGGGAAGGGAGGGAGAGAGAACTGAGGTGTTTTGTTTGAGTTCGACTTGTTGGTTTCATCATGCCACATCACCACAATTGAACCCTTGACCTGGGTAAAAGAGAGAAGGAAGAGTATGTTATCTGGTTTAGGAAACCGGACCCGGGGTAGTCTGACTATGAGTCCAGCTCTGAGAAAGGTCTCTTGCTATTCTTGAACCCACGCCCATGAGGTGGGTCTCCTCACTACTCTGGTTTGCAGATGAGGACTAGGAGACTCAGAAAAGTGAAAGGAAGCTTTCCAAGTTCCATACCAACCATTTCTCTGTCTAGAATGTGGTTCTCTTGACGGCACAGTCCAGGTTGTTCTTAACTTGACATAACAGCATTATTTTGTTAATTCCTTCAGTATATATGAAGATGTCACTCTACGGGAGCAGTTATGATTTAGAAAATATCATAATACATATTAAATATACTACTTTTGTGAAAGGATGTGAGACAGTCTATCCAAATCAAACATAATGTCAAAGATCCATATTTAAAAATAAATTGATGGGGGGGCACCTGTGTGGCTCAGTCAGTTAAGCACCTGCTTTCAGCTTGGGTCATGATCCCTGGGTCCTGAAATCGAGTCCCACATTGGGTTCCTGGTGGGAGCCTGGTTCTCCCTCTGCCTCTCCCCTGCTTGTGCTCTCTCTCTCTCTCTCTGACAAATAAATCTTAAAAAAAATAAAAAACAAACGGATGAAAAGTAGAGAAATACATGTCAAAAAATGCCTGATTTTAGTATTGAAATTAGTGCCCTAAACTGGGGTCTCAGTTTTCTAAATGCTAAATCAAATACTTGAGTTATGTTAATATACAAACTCACAGATAAAGAAATATTTCTCTTTCTAATATTATATAGTAGGAGTATTTTGTTGTTGTGTTGCTCTTTATAGAGGGGACATATGGGCTCTAACAGTAATAACCAAAAGGTATCTACTGTCATTTTACCAAATGATAAATGTTAGTTTCTTGTCTAGATGTAAAAATAACGAGTCCAAGATACAAGTCAGGGAAGCCAGTTCTTGGGAAGTTAAACTTACATGACCTCACTTGATTCCTTTAGGCCCTTTTGTTCCACATTTCCTCAAATGTGCTGTAGGAAAACTAGTTTAGCAAGATGATAATAGGGGTTTCTGGTGGAAACATCTCCCAAGATAAATAAGCCTGCACATTCTGGGTCAAATTAAATAGTTGTATTTTCTTCATGGTGATCAGATCTTTAGTGATGGTAGTGTTACATAAATTCTCAGAGGTAATTATGGTGTGCAGTATTTCCCGAGATCACTGGCCATACCACATTTATCATGGAGTATGTTTTGGGAATCCATTTTGGAAAGTAAAGATCCAATTTAATACTTTGGTGGAACATAGACAATCTGGAGCATGAGCAACTCATCCCTTATGATTTGTCCCAAAGTGTTCAATTACAATGAAGTCATGGTTGTAACCCATTATCAGTGCTTTTTGTAGTTAATTAAGTTGTGTTCCAGATCCCTTAGTTACCAGAGAAATACCGTGCAATTTAAAATAGAAAAAAGAATACACTTGCTTTATAATCCCAGCAGTTTATTTCCTCAAGATGCAAGAGGATGGTGTTGCCAAACAAATAGACTTTTTAATTTTTTTTTAGATCTTTATACTCAGGTATATATTTTTTAATCATCTGATTGTGAAAAAAAAATCTGAGATGTATCATGTGGAAGAGAGAATTTCGTCTGAAGAAACTGTAAGAGTAGGATTATTTGTACCATATTGTATATACTAGAATTCTCTGTGGGTAATGTAATATAAACCCAAAATGGGTAGCCGACAGAAATATTGATTTCTTCCTCATATTGCTGGTTAGCTATAGGTTGAGTCTTGTGTGTACTGTTCTGTGTGTCTTCCTTATTCCAGGATCCAGACAGAAAACAAAGCCTCAGTCTCATGCATGTGTCTCTTGCTTCTTTGGGGCCAGCATTACTCTTGCTCATACCCCTTAGCTAAAGCTCACAAGGTGGCTAAGCCTGTTGTCAGCAGATAGAGGGTGCATTATGTCTATGGGAGGGAAATGTAATGGAGAGAGGTATTTAAGCCTCTTATAAGAAAGCACGCATTTTTTTTTTTTTACTAATAAGTTATTCATTGATATTGTAATAGTCATCAGAGGAAAGAATGGAGTTTGTTGTCATGTTCGAGAAAGCTTTCTCAATTCATTTATACATACTATCTTTTTTTTTACTGTATTTCAATTATATTGAATGTTTCCATCAGTTATGAGTTAATGTTGACTTTCAGTCTATCAATTTTATTCCAGCTGTATTGTGATATACAGTAACACTTACCTCGCATATTCTTTTCATTCGAATTTGAAGTGCCAGCTCTTCCTATATGATTCTCTAAATACAAATTTTTCATTTTTAAATTTTTTTAAATTTTTATTTATTTATTTGACAGACAGAGATCACAAGTAGGCAGAGAGGCAGGCAGAGAGAGAGGAAGGGAAGCAGGCTCCCTGCTGAGCAGAGAGCCTGATGCTGGGCTGGATCCCAGGACCCTGGGATCATGATCTGAGCCAAAGGCAGAGGCTTTAACCCACTGAGCCACCCAGGCACCCCTCATTTTTAAATTTTAGGTTGGCATATTTGTTTGATGCTTAGCAATACCACATTATTTGTCAGTGAACTTCTTACTGTTTTTTTATGCTCTAATATAATACTGCAAAATTTGTCTTTGCTTTTTGGGTTTTACATATTTTTCTGTAATATTCTTGAATCCTTTGCACAGTTTTTCCCCCAAGATGTTTTAGAATAATCTGGTTGTTATCAATAACATGGAGATAAAATTGGTAGGTCTTTGATTACAGTTACAGTAATACTACAGAATAATTTCAAGAGAATTGACGATTCATTAATCTCCTGTTTTGTTTGGGATGCTTTCCCACATAAGGAGAATGAGCAGAAGAGCAAAGTATCACAATAGGCCTAGAATAATATAGATAATCTTTTTTTTTAAGATTTTATTTATTTGACAGAGATCACAAGTAGGCAGAGGTAGGCAGAGAGAGAGGAGGGGAAGCAGGCTCCCTGCTGAGCAGAGAGCCTGATGCAAGGCTCGATCCCAGGACCCTGGGATCATGACCTGAGCTGAAGGCAGAGGCTTAACCCACTGAGCCACCCAGGCGCCCTAATCTTTTAAAACAGTAGATAATGAACAATAGTGTGGACTTTATGATGAACCTAGAAATGTATTCCTCCAATATCCTATGTGAGGAGCATAATTGACTGACCCTAGCTGCATACCTCTGGGGCCATCCACTGTGGACACACCACAGCACAGGCAGCTCAAAGCCATGGCAGCCATGGGAGCCCATTTTGGCAAGATGTGGACTCTTCCACTGACTAACTCTGGAAGGAAGACTCCTAGTGCTAGTCACAAATTTCTTGAAACATGATTCCAGCTGTCAGAAACTGTTCTTATCCAATCCTCTTTCTTCTCTTTCTATAGAAGGTACCAGATCTTCATCATCGTTTGAAAGTTCTTTCATGCTCCCACCCCCAGCATATTTTTTTGTATATTTATTCAAGTCCCAGATTCTAATTTTAATAACTCAGACTTGTGTAAATATCTAACAACATTCATTCTTCTTTTTAAAGATTTTATTTATTTATTTATTTGATAGAGAGAGAGAGAGATCATGAGTAGGGAGAAAGGCAGGCAGAGAGAGAGGGGGAAGCACGCTCCCCACTGAGCAGAGAGCCTGACATGGGGCTCCATCCCAGGACCCTGAGATCATGACCTGAGCCAAAGGCAGAGGCTTAACCCACTGTACCGCCCAGGTCCCCCTCATTTTTAAGACAGTACCTCTTAGTGTCTCTAAGCAATGTGAAAGTGCCTTGTGCATGGTTATAAGATTATTTATCAATAGACATTTGGTCCTTTGAAATTCCTTTGAACCCAATCTAATACCTATAGTATGAACATTTTGTTCAAGAAGATTGGAAAGCTGTTCAATTTCCAGCCTACCTGTTCTTCTGTAGCTCTCCACGTGGTGTTCTGTCTTAGATATATCATCAGCATGTTATCTAGTGTTTGCATTTCAAAAGTGAGTGCCTCCTGGGTTTGATGTGGCTGCCAAAGCCTGAATTAGACATACAGGGACTAACTGACTGCTACTTAAATAGGATGGGTAAAGATCATCAAATAGTTGAAAATTAATAGGTATTTCAGGATATCAAAGTTACAGCAATAAAAGCAGGCAAAAAGTGGTTTTCTTAAGGATGTACCTTTCTTCCAAATATGGCATAGGTTTTACATTTTTTGAGATACTATTAATGTGTCCCATTTGTAGTACAGATCAATGGAGAATAATTAGGTCAAAATGTATCTTTTGACCTACACGGGATATGTATATATAATTAGAGAAGTTCACACTTGAGGAAATATATGTTCACTCATATATTCATTGTAGGCCATGATTAGCATTGATGACTCATTACTGGAAGAAATTTTAAGGTTCTGTCCCTGTAAAAATAGAGAATCAAGTTTAAAAAAATGGTAGGCCACACATCCTCCTTTTGTTTCATTTTCTCCTGTGGAATTTTCTGAGAATGTCCCTGTCCAACCTTGCTAATCAATGTGGCTAACTGACTTGTAACAAATTCCTCCATGAAGCCATCATTTACCCTGACTTTGTTGCAGTTCAGCTAATGACTTGGTGGATATATTTGTCAGGACCTTCTACAAGGATTAATGTTATCTGTCTTCCCTGGACAAGTTAAAGAACAAAGAAGAAGAGGAAATAAAAAGCAGAAAGATCAGAGGAAATAATGATCAATATTTATATTATTGGGAATTTTAGCTATTCTTACTAGAATTGATCCCAATACTCACCCCTTATATTTTAAATCTTACAATAAATTTCACTGATCTATTAATTTTAGTATAGTAATTTATTTGATTTATCTAAAACATATACCTAAGAAGTTATATTTTTTGGAGTGACTGTTTTTGCACTTGGCAAAAACAATAAATATAAAATGATAGAAAAGAATAAAATATCACCTAAATTAATGGTACCAAAAGTATGAATGAGAATAACATTATTGTAATGTGAAAAAAAAAAAAAACTGAGGAGATAGAAAGTCAAATAGAGAAAAGTTCAGATTCAAGAGAAGTCACAAATTACAATTATAGTAAAATGTAGTTAATTTTTAAAAAATATTTTATTTATTTGACAGCAGAATCAGGGGGAGTGGCAGAGGGAGAAGCGGGCTCCCCACTGAGCAGAGAGCCTGATGCAGGGCTCTATCCCAGGACACTGGGATCATGACCTGAGCTGAAGGCAGTTGCTCAACCAACTGAGCCACCCAGGTGCCCTCAAATATAGTTAGCTTTTGAGACAATGCAATAAAACTGGTATCATACATTATTTCTTAGAACAATAGTAAATTGCCAGTATTTCTATTGCCAGGTATCAATTAAATGTGTTAAATCACAGTGTTTGTTATGGTAGTAAGTATTCAATTTTAAAATAATGGTAAACTGTTCTATTTGAGATAAAGAGGTCTGAGCAAAATTATTTTGAATAAAGGAGATGGCGAAGATATTCTTGGGTAATTGTTTCTGTTTAACTGATTAGGTTATTTTTACTGGGAAATTCAATAAATAGAAGTGAATAAGAAATAAGTCAATCAGAGAAACATAATTATCATACGATCTCCCTGATATGAGGAATTTGAGAGGCAACGTTGGGGTTTGAGGGGTAGGCAAGGACAAAATGAAACAAGAAGGGATCAGGAGGGAGACAAACCATAAGAGACTCTTAATGTCACAAAACAAACTGAGGGTTGCCGGGTTGGGGGGGTAGGGAGAGGGTGGTGGGGTTATGGACATTGGGGAGGGTATGTGCTATGGTGAGTGCTATGAACTGTGTAATCCTGAAGATTCACAGACCTGTACCCTGTGGCTAATAATACATTATATGTTAATAAAAAATAAAAAATTTAAAAAAATCAAGACAATTATGTTTTAATGAATTTATTTCTTTTATTTTTGCTAATATGGAGGGCATTTTAACAATAAAACTGATGAGCCTAGAACACATGGTCTCAATTACCATAGGTGCTTTCATTTTCATCTCTTGCTAAATACACTAAAATTAAGCTTTCCAGAGGGATGATGAAGTACAAGGGCTACTTTGAAGTGATGCTCTAATACATTGTGTTCACTAACATATCGAAGTGCCTTGGTCAGCTCCGGTGTTATAATAAAATACTCCAGACTGGGTGGTTCTAACAATAGGCAGTTATTTTCCACAGACGAAAGTGGAAATCCAAATTCAAGGTAACAACCAGTTGGACCCTGGTGAGAGCTCTCTTCTGTGGACAGCCACTTTTTCACTGTGTCTTCTGCCTAGTAAAGAGAGCTCTGGATGCTGATCCCATCGGGAGAGCCCCACTCTCATGAAGCCACTTCGAAACCTAACTCCCAAAGGCTCCAACTCCACCATCTTCAAACATGATCACATTGAGGGTTAAGACTCCAACATATACATTCAGAAGGACACAGTACAGGCCCTAAGAGTCGGATTTCAAATCATCAGTCTTCCGTAACTCATTTCGTGCGTGTATGTTCAAATGCAGAAAAGAGCAAACAGACTTGAACTTTCCCGTAATCCTTTCTTTAGACAGAATAAGAAGCTGCTGAAGCTTTGCCACTTTTGTTTTCTTTCTTTCTTTCTTTCTTTTTTTTCTAGATGGATCCAATTGGTGATAGGATTTGGAGGCAAGAACGTACCCACTGGAGGAGCCAGCAGATTGGGACACAGTTTTGTTTTTCTTATCCGTGTGTGTTTTAAAATTAGTTTTCCGTATGTCCTTACAGCACTAGAAGAAATGGTGCAGAGTAGAAAGATGTTGAAACAGAGACAGTGATGCGTTTTGGGGTTGCTTTTTTCTTACATCGAATTCATTTTTTTATTAAGTGCATGCAGTGCTGCAAGATTTTCACGTAGAGAGGAGCTTTCCTGTTTCCTGCTCTTTGTGGTTTAGTATTGTAGCATCGTTGCTTGTAATATGGTTATGTTTCAGATCTCTGTTCCAGGGTAAATATTATTTTCAAATAAGTACTTCTGAGGTTCTGTTGATACTCTTTAATAGATTATTAATGTGCCTTCGCGTCCCTGCCCATTGGATGCCATGGCAAGCCTTCAATTCTTTGCAGTAGTAAGACAGTATGGAGAAGGGAGGGCTTCGGTGTTCGGTTAATCAAAGAGAGACAGAGTGTTGACCCGTGACATGGTTGGAATCAGATCTTACAATGTATATAGGGACCCACAGTCTAAATGGATGCATTCAGAGAGTAGGTGCCCAGTTGTCTCATGGAATGGCTTGATGCTAACTCTTGCCTGATTGTTCACGGTGCTGGTCCAGGATAAAAAAACAGGGTCTTCAGAGGTTGCCTGTGTTGTCCTTATTGTGCATGTGTATTTGGGAGTGTGTGTGTCCCTCTGCATTGATAATACCCAGCTTTTGCATCAGCTTGGACGGGGCTGGAGATTATGCCGAGTGAAATAAGTCAAGTAGAGAGAGTCAATTATCACATGGTTTCACTTATTTGTGGAGCATAAGGAATAGCATGGAGTACATTAGGAGAAGGAAGGGAAAAATGAAGGGGGAGAAATCAGAGGGGGGAGACGAACCATGACAGATTATGGACTCTGAGAAACAAACTGAGGGTTTTAGAGGGGGAGGGGGCTGGAGGGCTGGGTGAGCCTAGTGGTGGGTATTAAGGAGGGCACATATTGCATGGAGCACTGGGTGTTACACACAAACAATGAATCATGGAACGCTACATCGAAACTAGTGATGTACTCTGTGGTGACTAACATAACACAATCAAAAAACCCCTTACAATGTAAAAAAAAAAAATTTCAGAAGCGGTTTGTGGATTCAAAGATTATGGTAATCTTGAAGTATTTGTACTTCTCTTCCTGGCTTATTTCACTTAGCCTAATGGCTCAAGATTTATCCACTTACATGAAGGATCTCTGGTAGTCATACTCATAGAAACAGAAGGGATGGTGGTTGCCAGGGGCTGGGAGGAGAAGGAACTGAGGGAGGACTGTTCAATGTGTTCTGTGTTTCACTCAAGCAAAATGAGAGTTCTGGCGATCTGTACAATGTTAGGCTTATAGTTGATGGTTTACTGTGCCGTACACAGATGCTGAATCTACTGTCCACTTAGAAATTTGTTAAGAGGGTTAATCTCATGTATTGTGGTTTTTTTTTAATAACAAAAATAAGAATAGGGGCACCTGGTGGCACAGTTGTTTAAACATCTGCCATCAACTCAGATCATGATCTCAGGGACCTGGGATGGAGCCCCAGGTAGGGCTCTCCGCTCAGCAGGGAATCTGCTTCTCCTCCTTCTGCCCCTCCCCCAGCTCGTCTCTCTCTCGCGCTCTCTCAAATGAATAAAATCTAAAAAAAAAAAAAAAAAGAACAGTCTTACTGGCAGAGTAGGCAGACCTGCACCCTCAGGAAGTTTAAGGCATATATGTTATTGTCGGTGTGTAACTCATTTACAAATTGCAGTGGCCGTCCGACTTCTAAACCCCCATTTCTGTTTTGACAACTAACATTTAATCATGAAGATGAGTATGTTTGTGCACATGAAAATAATTTGATGATCTTGATGATAATCATATGTATAAATTAGTTTAATTTACAAATGGCAACCTTTGTTTTTTTTTCAAATGGTGACCTTTAAAGCAGACATGCAAATAAGAGGAACCCAAGTATAACAAATAAAGATACATAAGCCTAAGTGAGATCCAAAACCTTTGCTTTTTATGAAAAAAGGGAATTGTCAATGTCAAGAACATGAGGCTGTGTTTTGTTTTGTTTAAAGATTCTATTTATTTGTTTACTTGTTTATTTATTTGAGAGAGAAAGCTTGAGCATGAATGAGTAGGGGATGGGGAGAGGAGGAACAGAGTGGGAGAGGAGGGACAAGTAGACTTCCACTGAGCAAGGAGCCCAGTGCCCAAAGCAGGGCTGGATCTTATGACCCCAAGATCATGACCTGAGCCGAAATCAAGAGTCAGGAGCTCACCCATCTGAGCTACCCAGGTGTGCCAGGAAAATAAGGTTATAAGGAAATCTCCATAGAAGATCAGACTAGGAGAACTTGAAATGTGAGCAGCATCTATGTATATTTTCAGATGACCACAATCCTGCACCATCAGTACACAGAACTCTCTCACACCCAGTATAACTCCCACCTGTACAAGTCACTTGAAGTCAAGTCAGTAAGTGTGGCTTGAGCCAAAGTTAACAAACACTATAGTATTTGATAAAATCATCAGGTCTTGCACTGTGGGAAAAATCCTTTTTTAAAAGATTTGGAATAGATACGTTGCAGTATTCGCTACAAGAACTTTCTTCATCATTCATCATTCATTTCAAGGACCCACATCTTCATTACTCTTTCAGTTCTCATCACTTTTATGACCCCGAAAGTGTCCACATTCTTTCTTCTTCCTATTCCCCTGGGATCAGAGAATACTCAAGTTGTAACTGCTATGTTGGAAAACTATGAAGTTTTATGTAGTAAATTGCAGCCTTATAGGTAATACTGAATTTTTCTTCTTTAAAAAAATTATCTAAACAAACTAAGAAAAATAATTGTATTTGTTACATTTGTACAGTGATCACACTTGTTTTATCATCATGCATATTGTTGCACTTTCCCACCTTTGAAATAAAAAAGGTAACATCCTGTGGAGCGATGGTCTTTCAATGTCAACTTGGTTAACAGCAGACAATGTAAACTCAGGAGCTGGGCTTTTAATCCTTTGTCACTGTCTGTTATCAGTGATCAATTATTGTGTAACAACTCACCCCGGTACTTAAGAGTTTAGACCAGAAAAAAAGCATTTATCATCTCACAGTTTCTTTTTAGTGGATGAGTAATGTGGGAACAGCTTAGCTAGGCGGTTCAGGTTCAGGGGATCTCATAACTGTGCTCTTAATGTATTGACCAAGGCTGTGGTCACTCTGAGGCTTGTCTAGGTTGGGGAGTGTCCTCCTCCAAGCTAACTCATGGAGATCTTTCCACAGGGCTGTTCAGACCATGGCAGCTGACTTCCCCAAGAGCAAGGGATTCAAGGAGAGTAAGAGGTTCATAAAGCAATAGCCTTTTACAATCTAATCTCAGGAGTGACTTTTGATCACTTGGGCCATGTTTTCATTGTTGTTGTTAGAAGAAGGTCAATAAACCCAACCCAGACTCATAGGGTGCAGTGATACAAGGCTGTGAACATTAGGAGATTGTTTTAGGGGATCCCCACCACACTTAGCACATGTCCTGTTTCCTTGTTTACCCAATAGGACTCAAAATACTAATCTCACAGTAAATGAATTGATCTTTATAAAACACCTATTACCTACTAAGCTCTCAGTCAATGGCGGCCATGACCATGACAATGATATGTGTTGCCTGAGTCTCTCCTATCTTTTTAAATTTTTTTTAATTTTATTTATTTATTTGACAGATAGAGATCACAAGTAGGCAGAGAGGCAGGCAGAGACAGAGAGGGAAGCAGGCTCCCCACTGAGCAGAGAGCCTGATGCTTGATCTCAGGATCCTGAGATCATGAGATCATGACCTGAGCCAAAGGCAGAGGCTTTAACCCACTGAGCCACCCAGGTGCCCCAAGTCTCTCCTATCTTTAGTTCTCATTTCTCTGTCTAGCCTCAGGCTTTCTCCACTTCCATCAACTCTTCTTTTAGGCTACCAGATTATGTTTATTTAAATACAGCAATTGTTGTTCCCTTGCATATTTGCATGTTTGAGTTTACACTCAAAATAGTCTCTCTTGAGAAGTTTTACCCTGCCTTTCACTACTCTTCATAATCTGAGTGTATATTTCTCTGGTACCCAAACAGACTTGGTGTTCATTGGACAAGGATCAGGATTTCCCCTGAATCATATTTTGCTTTCCTCTTCGTGACATTTTTATTTTCTCCATGAAATCTGTAATGCAAGTCTCCCTGACTACCACTGCTTTTTCCAGCACTATGAAGGCAATGTTGAATAAGGTAATGCTTTGTCCTTTGGGAACTTCTGATTTTGTGGAAAAGCAACAGAATGAGGAGGATTACAATGCAATGGGTTACATTCTTCCATTAGGTGATGGACATTGTTGCTGTAAAAAACCTGTGTTACAAATCAAAACCACAATGAAATACCACCTCACACCAGTCAGAATGGCTAAAATTAATAAGTCAGGAAATGATAGATGCTGGCGAGGATGCGGAGAAAGGGGAACCCTCTACACTGTTGGTGGGAATGCAAGCTGGTGCAACCACCATGGAAAACAGCATGGAGGTTCCTCAAAAATTTGAAAATAGAGCTACCTTATGACCCAGCAGTTGCACTACTGGGTATTTACCCTAAAGATACAAACGTAGTGATCCGAAGGGGCACATGCACTCAAATGTTTATAGCAGTAATGTCCACAATAGCCAAGTTATGGACCTAGGTGTCCATCAACAGATGAATGGATAAAGAAGAAGTGGTATATATATACACACACACACACACACACACACACACACACACACACACTGGAATACTATGCAGCCATCAAAAGAAATGAAATCTTGCCATTTGCGATGACATGGATGGAACTAGAGGGTATTACGCTTAGTGAAATGAGTCAATCGAAGAAAGACAACTATATATGATCTCCCTGATATAAGGAAGTGGAGATGAAATGGGGGTGGGGGTTAAGGGGGTAGGAAAAGAATAGATGAAACAAGATGAGATCGGGAGGGAGACAAACCAAAAGAGACTCTTAATGTCATAAAACAAACTGAGGGGGGTGGAGGGGGAGGGATGTCAGGAGAGGTGGTGGGGTTACATTATATGTTTATAAAAACATTTAAAAAAATAAAAAAAAAAACAACAACAAAAAACTGTGTTACTATATCATAACTTAGATTGAGGATTAAAGAATACATCTGGAAACACATAGCATTTAATATTAGATCTTCTGAAGGAAAAGAGAAGATAACAAGATAAAAAGGTCTAAGAATTAATGGGTTGGGAGAAATAATTAAAAACAAGTTCAAGGCACATGCAATACTTTTCACCCATTGTTTCAGTTGGATAGGTTACAATTAACCATTGGGATTATAACTAACCCATAAAGTAGCAATACTCTTCCTAATTCTCCTCCATATCTTCCACTCCTAGATTCAAGCACAATAAAGGAGTGCAGTAAAATAGGCAGTTGATCAGTTTAGTTCTAAAAGAGATTCTCCTTAACATTGTGCTCATATTCCATATTACCTGATGGTTTTTCATGAATGATTAAAACATTTATTAATATCAACACACTATAATTTTCACTATCTGATTACTTTGTGTTTGTATCTGTAATAGTTTATGTATCTATAATAATTTTAAGAAAATATTATAATTTCCAGTCATTGTTAATTTTAGACTGTGGTACTCTACAAGATATTTTATAAGTCTGAAACCATTTCCAAGAGGCAGTGCTGTGCATTATCCATTTATTATGGCTTGCCATTTTCATATAATGGCTCTGGAGTTAGACTGTCTGGATTTAATTTAGAAGTAGATAGATAAATATATTTTGTATCAAGGTACGTGACATATAACATTTTCTTAGTATTAGGTGTATAATTTAATGTTTTAGATAATTGTATATATTGTGAAATGATCATTAGAGTAAGTCTAGTTAACATCCACTACCACACCAAATTACAATGTTTTTTTTTTTCTTGTGACCAGAAATTTTAAGATCTCCTCTCTTAGCAACTTTCAAACATGTAATATGGTATATTAACTTTAGTCATGCTATACATGATATTCTCATGACTTGTTCTATTACTAGAAGTTTGTAACTTTGGAAAACTCCTGAGCCGTTTTACCCATTTCACCTAATCCCCTTCCTCTATTAACCACCAGTCTATTGCCTGTATCTGTAAACTTGGATTTTTGCTTTTGGGGTATATTTTTGGCTGTGGTTATTGTATTTGGTTTTTGTTTTGTTTTTGTTTTTAGATTCCACATACAAGTGAGATGATACGGTATTTATCTTTCTCTGTGGGACTTACTCCGTTTAACATAAGTCCCACAGGGTCTATCCATGTTGTCACTACTGGTAAGATTTCATTAGTTTTTAATAGATGAATAGTATTTCATTGGGTGCATGCCTGTGCACATATGCATATCACAGTTTCTTTGGTCACTCATCTATCAGTGGCCACTTAGGTCGTTTTCATACGCTGGCTATTGTAGACAATGCTGCAGAGAACATGAAGGTGCGTTATTCTTTTTTGAGCTAGGATTTCCATTTTCTTTGGATAAAATACCCAGAAGCAAATTCATGGGTCATACGGTAGTTCTATTTTTAATGTTTTGAGGAACCTCCATTCTGTTTTCCATAGTGGCTCCATGAGTTTGTTTCTAGCAACAGGGCATAAGGGTTTCTTCTTCTGCACATCCTCACCAACACTGATTACTTCTTGTCATTTTAGTAATAGCCATTTTTTTTTAAAGATTTCATTTATTTATTTGATAGACAGAAATCACAAGTAGGCAGAGAGGCAGAGAGAGAGGAGGAAGCAGGCTGTCCGCAGAGCAGAGAGCCCGATGCGGGGCTCGATCCCACGACCCTGGGATCATGACCTGAGCCGAAGGCAGCGGCTTTAACCCACTGAGCCACCCAGGTGCCCCAGTAATAGCCATTTTAATGGGTATAAAGTGAAATCTCATTGTAGTTTTGATTTGCATTTCTCTGATGATTAGTGATGGTGAACATCTTTTCATGTAACTGTTGGCCGTGTGTGTGTGTGTATTCAGATGCTTTGGCCATTTTAAATTGGATTGTTTTTGGATATTCAGTTGTATGAGTTCTTTATATATTTTGGATAGTAACCCTTTCTCAAGTATAAGGTTTGTAAAAAAGTTCCTTGCATTTGGTAGGTTGCCTTTTCATTTTGTTGATGATTTCCTTTGCTGGGCAGAAGTTTTTAGTCTGATATTTTCTCAGTTTATTTTTGCTTCCATTGCCTTTGCATAAATATCTCAAGATAAGTTATTTAACTTCTCAGTCTCAATATTTTAATTTCTAGAATGGAAATAAAATGAATACTTTATGAAGTTTTGATAATGAAGTGATTTAATGCACTTGGCACAGAGAAGGTGTCTCCAGCTTATAATGCATGATTTAATGAGCATTTGTGTGTTCATGGAATTCTGACTTAATACCTATTCTTTTTTATCTCAGGGTGATGCTAAATTCATTCATTCATTCTTTCTTTCATTCATCTATTCATTCATAAGATATCCACCACATGCTGGGCTCTTGTTGGATGCTAAGGGAGCAAAAATGAGTAATAAACATTCCCTGCCCAGTAAGTTACTAGTGGTCTACAGCATAGGACAGATATTTGGGCTGTCAAGTGAAACAGAGTTTGGCAGATGTTGAAATGGAACCATGGTGGTGGTGTAACAGAAAATTTGATCAACTTTGTTTCAGGAAGAATAAGGCAAAGGATGCTTCCTGGAGTAAAAACAGATTTGAACTGAGTCTCCAACAGTAGGAATTTACCATGAGAACATAGTAGGGAATCCATTCCAGAAAAATGAAACATGTACAAAGAATAACTAGGTAGCATGCTGATTGTAAAAAATGGAAATATTTTGGGGCACCTGGGTGGCTCAGTCATTAAGCATCTGCCTTCAGATCAGTTCATGATTCCAGGGTCCTGGGATTGAGTCCCACATCAGGATCCCTGCTGGGTGGGGAGCCTGCTTCTCCCTCTCCCACTCCCCCTGCTTGTGCTCTGTCTCTCGCTGTGTCTCTCTGTCAAAATAAATAAATAAAATCTTTAAAAAAAAAAGAAAAATTTTGGTATTGATGAATTCTGAATTCAGGCATTATTTCTTGTTTTAGAAATTATGTGCATGTTATCTCCTCATTATTGTAGAAAGGTGTGTGTTGTAAACTGTGGCAGCATTAAAACAGTATGTCTCCTCAGTCATATTCTTTTCATCGGAGTTCTTAATATCTCAAAGGCAACAACCATATTCAACACAGGTTAAAATAATATTTGAGAATGAAACTGTGGGTGAATTTCTATAACAGTGTTTTTCTTTTTGTGTTTATGACATGCATTTTGGCAGGAGAGGGGTGTCCAGGGAGGGAAAAGACATGGATGGAAGTGGGCAAGTCATTAACTAAATAAATAGCAGAATTCTGGTGAACAAAAACTGTCATAAAAACAGTGTCATTTACTCTTAGAGGAAGAGGGGCAGAGGGAAATGACCTGCTCTGTTCTGAAGATAAGCTATAAACTCTGATTCAGTCATCTAGGACCAGATATATTTACTGCTGTGGAAATAAGTACAAAATAACACTTACCCTTTAAAAAATATACATAGGACAGAATTTAAATGACTGAAGAGAAAGATGTCAAGTTTAAATTGCTAAAAACAGCTGAAGCAAGAAATGATTGTCTTTTGTAATGGAGACTAGTATCTTTGTAAGAACAAATAATGTAATTCCTGCTGGGCTGATTTCAAAAAAACCTACATTTTTATCAGACTCACATAAAATATATTTTCCTGCCAATGTTGGTATAGTTGTCTCCTTTGCCTGTACCCCTCAAAAGAAGCAGAGAATCTTCTGTATTTCAGAGATAACTGTTCTTCTCTCTATAGTATCATCAGTGTAGCTCAGAAAAGGGACATTAAGTACATTTATAAATAGCATAAACACTTTATGGCTTATGAACTAGGACAATATAAATAGGCCTTCCTTGGTTAGATAAAATAAAATTGAATTCTTAGTATATCCTTGTAATAAAAATGAAAGCCATTCATGTTCTTTCAAACTAATTTAAGCTTTAAGCATGATGGAGTTGGTAGGTAATTAAATAACTAAATTTTAGCCCAAATTTATATATCAAATTACTTAATTTTAAACATCAAAACATCACTTGTTGAATGAACTGATAGACATGACTGAGTTTGCAACTTTCTCTTTCTTTATCCCAATGATCCCATCTTATTTTCATGGATTTAGAAAACACAGAATTTTATTTTAAACTAATCTTATAAAAATGTTGCCACACTGTATTCTTAAAATATTGGATACAGGTACTGCCGGAGCATACACCTCAAAGTGCTGAATTGATGCTCAAAAATTATTAATATAATCATTTCTAAGATACATTTTAGATAATGTCACTTTAGGAATACTAATTTTGGTAACTACAAAAAGAAAGGATAAAAAGACTTCCACAACATTGTGGAACATTCCACAACATTCCACATCATAATTCACTTAGTAGAATGTTGCTTTGCAGAAGTAAAAATGAACGTCTAGATGTGTCCATTTGTAATTGGTTTCTCTGAACTTGGTTGCTTCATATCCATATTATGAGACAAAAGAAACTTTGTACCTATAAGTGAACCTTAAAAGAAAAAAAGAATTAAGTCAACCACTATTTGAATTATGAACAGTCTGGAGCTATCTAATACATTATAATGACTGGGCACATTATTTCTCTATCCCTTGGTCTCAGTGTTCCTCCAGATAAGACCTGAACCAGCCTTACACAGTAGGGCCACATGAAGGTCAATCTTTGGGTCTCTGATCCAGATTTTCTTGTTATATGCCTCTGGTCATATTGCTTCAGGTAGTTCCTTTCTTTTCTTTTTTTTTTTTTTTTACAGCTAGATAAAGATATTTGATTTTATGATTTTTTTTTCTTCATCCTAACCTGCAGTAAAATGACAGGACCTTCATCTTCTCCCCATTTTCATTCATTTGAAAAATCAAATTTAAGTCCTGATTGTAATTGATAAGTAGCTGAGCATGCTGAAAAATACAACTCTAGGGGTGTCTGGGTGGTTCAGTCGGTTAAGTGTCTGCCTTTGGCTCAGGTCATGATCCCGGGGTCCTGGAATCGAGCTCTGCATCGGGCTCCCTGCTTGGCAGGGAACCTGCTTCTCCCTCTCCCACTCCTCCTGCTTATGTTCCCTCTCTCCATGTCTCTCTCTCAAATATACAAATAAAATCTTAAACAAAAAAAGAAATAGAACTCTATGAATGTACATGAAAGAAATGTTGCTCAAGTTTTAGAAAGAGAAATAAAAAGAATAAGATTTCTGTGGTTGATAAAAGACAGTAACCACCTAAGTCAACTGGAGATTCCATATGGAAATTCCAGACCCATTCAAACTACTTTATTACTTCCTATTTTCTAATTAGCTAAATTTATATTCTTCAGGCTCAGAATTTTAGTTGTATTTGAAATAATGGTATTTATTTCACATTTTGATGCTTTTGTAAATATTCTGACTTCTCATTTGTAGCAGATAGAAACACAATTTAATCTTGCATATTGCCCTTTTATTCTGCAAACTTGCTAAACTTACTAGTTGTAGTTGCTTTTCTGTAGATCCCATAGAGTTTTATTCATAAGACAATCCAGTCATCTGTGGGTAAATTAAGCTTTGCTTCCTACTTTCCCAATATGGACATTTTTATTTCCTTTTCTTACCTATTACGCTGTATAGAACCTCCAGAGTGATGTTGAATACAATAGTTGAGAGCAAACATCCTCCTTGCTTCCAGTTTTATGTGGGAGGAAAAAAGTCTTTTGTCATTAACTGCATTGACTGTAGGTATGTTGTAGATGTTATATTTCAAGTTAAAGAAATCTTCTTGTGTAGTTTACTGACAGTTTTTATCAGGGGTGAATGTCAGATTTCAGCTAATACAATTTTTGTATCTGTTGATACGATCATATGGTTTTTCCTTTCAGTTTGTAAAATGGGATGAATAACAGAGATTAGTTTTCAAATGTTAGATCATACTTACTCCCAGTTAAGAATTTTTGCATCCATGTTTTTGAGGGTAACAGTCTTTAGTTTTCCTTCCTCTTAATTCTTTCATAAAGTCATGGTATTAGACTAAGGCTGGTCTCATAGAATTAGTTAGAAATTGTTCTCTTAATATTCTGCAGGAATTTGGATAGAATTACATCCTGCTTAAATGTTTCAGAGAACTAACTAATGTAAACTAATGTAAAGTCATTATTTTTTAAAAGATTATATTTATTTATTTGACAGACAGAGATCACAAGTAGGCAGAGAGGCAGGCAGAGAGAGAAAGGGAAGCAGGCTCCCTGCTGAGCAGAGAGCCCCATGTGGGGCTTGATCCCAGGACCCTGAGATCATGACCTGAGCCAAAGGCAGAGGCTTAATGCACTGAGCCACCCAGGTTGCCCCTCTAGTGTCTTCTTTTAGGGAACATTTTTAGCTATAAACTCAATTTCTTTAAAAGATACAAGGCTATTCACGTTACAGCCTGGGTGCTGCTCATGAGTTCTTTCATCTTTTTATGTCTGAAAAAATTATTTTGTTTTCTCTTTTGAAAGGCATTTCCACTGAGCATTTAATTCTAGTTCACAGATTTTTCTTTCTTTCTGTGCTTTAATTTTTTTTTCTGTATTTCCGTGTGTGTGTGTGTGTGTGTATGTGTGTGTGTGTGTGTGTGTGTGTTTCCCTTTCTTCTTCTTCTTTTATTTGAGTATAGTTGACACACAATGTTACATTAGCCTCTGGGGTACAACATAGTGCTTTGACAAGTTTATACATTATACTATGCTCACCACAAGTATAACAACCATCTGTCTCATTACATCACTCTTACAGTATCATTGTCTGAATTCCTTATGCTGTTATCTTGCATGTTTTCTGATAAGGAATCTGTTATCTTATTTTCTTTTCCTCTAGTTTTTCTTAAGATTTTTCATAATTTTTAATCTGTGTTACCCTGTGTTACTATTTGTTACTTTGTTACCCCAAAATCAAAGTACCCCCAAATCTACTGGCTTAAGACAATAAATGCCTATTATAGTCATAGCTTAGGTAGTGAATGTGCTTCAGGTCTTTCATGAGATTGTAGTCAAGCTCTCAGCTGTGACTGGGTTTCACCTGAACACTAGACTGGAGGAGAATCTTTTTCCAGCTTGGCTCACATCCTTACTGGTAGATCTCAGAATATCTACTTCTGCAGTCACACCTGGGAACCTCCCCATGAGGCTGCCTTATGACACGTCATCGGTTTTCTTCACAGATGAAGAGCAGAAAGGGGACAGAACCATATTTAAAGAACTGATACACAAAACCGTAGGAAATTTCATGAAAATTATAACTAGATTCAAGAAAGCTGAAGAAATCCCAGGAGCAGGAAAGAAACATGAAAAAAAACCCATATTAGATCACATCATTATCAAGCTGTTTATAATAGCTTAGGTGTTTGATATATATAAATATATATTTATAAAACCATATATTTATTACATATTAGTATATTTTGCCACTTGAAGTTTGTCTACTATTCATTAATATTCTGGTCACTTCTCCTAATTACTTTTTCTCTTACTGTTTTATTCTGGATCATTTCTATTCTGGTTTTATTTTTAAGTTTATTCATCTGTTTTTCTCTCCAGTATCTTAGCTGCCACTTAATTTCACCTGATGTATTTGCTATTTGAGATATTCTTATTTTATCTCCGTAAGTTTGAATTGCCCCTTCTTAATATGTTTTGTGTACCTAGTTAAACTTTTAAATCTTTCCTCTAGTCTCCTGAGATAGAGTTTAATAACTTTTAATATTGTCCATGTCATTTCTGGTTCAGTTTGATCAATTGTTTTTTCTTTTTATTATGAGTTTTGATTGGATGCCAGGCATGATGAATTCTACCCTTTTGAGTGCTGGATATTTTTGTAGCTTTAAAAATATTTTCGGGGGGTGCCTGGGTGGCTCAGTGGGTTAAGCATCTGCCTTCAGCTCAGGTCATGATCTCAGGGTCCTGGGATGGAGCACCGCATTGGGCTCTCTACTCGGCGGGGAGCCTGCTTCCCCCTTCTCTCTCTGCCTGCCTCTCTGCCTACTTGTGATCTCTCTCCCTCTCTCTCTGTGCATGTCAAATAAATAAATAAAACATTTAAAAATAGTTAAAAATATTTTTGAACTTTATTCTGGCATGTGGCAAAGTTACTTGGAAACAATGTGATATTCTGGGGTCTTATATTTGAGCTATGTTGTGTGAGACCAGAGCAGTGTTATTATTTTTTTCTTTACTAAGATAGAATCCTTTTGAGTTCTACAAAGTCCTATTATCTATGGGGATTTTCAGTCTAGCTGATAGGAACTATATGCACTGGGCTACATACGCTGTCTGAGCTATGTGCACTCTTGCTTCTAAGTGTTTTGAGTAGTTCTTTTTCCCCTCTTTGAGTAGCTCACTCACATACATGCACTGCTTAATACCCAGCTGAATACATGAGGCTTTCTCTATTACACTTGGCAAACTTGAGTTGTCTTGACTGTTCTGGTCTCTATCTCCTCAAGTCAGATAGATTATTGGGCTCTGACTGGGTTCCAACTCCCTGAACAAAGATCTATCTAAACTTCAGATAGAAAGCTGGGGAAATTATAAGGTTTACCTTATTCTTCCTTCCCACCTATATTTATCTGTCTCAGAGATCATTATCTTTTTTTTTAATGGTTTTTTATCTATCCACCTGACAGACAGATCACAAGTAGGCAGAGAGGCAGGCAGAGAGAAAGGGGGAAGCAGGCTCCCCGCAAAAAAGAGAGCCCAATGTGGGGCTCAATCCTAGGACCCTGGGACCATGACCCGAGCTGAAGGCAGAGGCTTTAACCCACTGAGCCACCCAGGCACCCCTCAGAGATCATTATCTTTAATTACCTCCTTTTCAATGTATTGAAGACCATTGTTTCATTCATTTTGTCTTGGTTGGGTTATGGACATTGGGAGGGTATGTGCTATGGTGAGTGCTGGGAAGTGTGTAAACCTGATGATTCACAGACCTGTACCCCTGGGGCTAATAGTATATTATATGTTTATAAAAATTTTTTTAAAAATCATTCATTTTGTCTGTGTTTTTTCATTGTTCCTGGCAAGAGGGTAAATCTGGTCCCTTACTCATCTTGGCTAGTAGAAGTTCTGGGCCCCAATTTTAAAGTAGCTGATGAATATCTACATGCTGTAATAGAAATGTGACAGTGTCTACTAAAAACTCATTGTTTCCAACCACCAGCTTCTCCTCATTTTTCTTATTTTTATTTATGATCCTATGATTCAACCTATAGCCTCAGCGCCTTTGTTTCTATCAATTCGCTGCTGTGTTCTGAAAAACTTAAATTTTTATAAGCACTTGGGTCATCTTATTCTCATTTGTACTGTCCTCACTCATATTCAGTTTTCTTTCTGTTTTACCTAGGCCTTCTGTAATCTTTTAACATAAAATGGATCCACATGACTCTCAGACCTAAGAGTCTTATATAGCTTTCATTGAATGTGGGATAAAATATAAAACTTCAAATGAGCTTTAAAGCCCTCAGTCTCTAGTCCCTTCACGTTTATGTCATGCTGTTTTGTCTGCAAATTACTTGTCATGTTTTCCTTTTTTCAGCTACTTGAAGGCTTTTCCCATGTCAGATTTCATACATATGCTATCCTCTCTACTTGAAGAGCTTTTTTCCTACCTCTTTGTAAGGTTAGTTCTTTTGTTTCCTTCAGGACACAGTTTGTATGCCATTTTCTGAAAGAGACCTTAAATGCCCACCGAACCCCAAGTAAGCCTCTCTTCTAGAGTATTTTCCCCCTTAATCTCGTTGGTTCTAGTGATAACTGTAACTTAATTCTATTCAAATAGAATTTAATTTATATTTTTGACTGTCTTTTAACTGTTTTTCTCTACCATGAACTACATAGTGTAAAGATTTGTCTCTTCCCCTTGTTGCAGCTGGCACCAGCCCAGGAACACCAAGAATCGTTAAATAAGCAAATGCATGAATGAGCTGTTCTCCATGACTCTATTTTTTGCTTCCATTCTGACCTCAATTTTGCTTTCAGGTTAATTTTCCAAAACATACTCCAGGTTACTTTTTGGTCTAAATAACATCAAATTTCTCTTTTCTCTAAATTAAAAAAAAACATTTAAACTCAATTTAATTAACATATACTTAGTTAACAATTATATATAATTATTATATAGCAATTATATATAATAACAATTAAATATAAAAATGTAACATATACTTACTTAATAATTAAGTACATTAACATATACTTAATTAACATATTATTAGTTCCAGAGGTGCAATTTAGTGATTCATCAGCTGCATGTAACACCCAGTGCTCATTACATCACATCCCCTCCTTAATGCCCATCACCCAGTTACCCCATCCCCCCAACCCAGCAACCTTTAGTTTCCTTCCTGTACTTAAGAGTCTCTTATGGTTTGTGTCCTTCTCTGTTCTCATCTTATTGTATTTTTTCCTTCCCTTCCCCTATGTTCATCTGTTGTGTTTCTTGAATTCCCCCTATGAGAGAAATCATACAGTATTTGTCTTTCTCAGGCTGTCTTATTTTGCTTAACATAATACCATCTAATATCACAGTTCTCTAATTTCTTACTAAATTTAGAATGATTTAAAAAAGACACCTAAGTCTTCTAACATAGGTCAGAGATTTATCATTTATTTCTACTTTATGCTCTGACAAACTATGTTTTCTCACTTTATGTCTTTGACAAAGTTATTCTGTCTGTGTAAAGCAAAAACAAACTAAAAAGCAAAACAAAACAAAGAAAAACCCTTTTACCCTGTACCTCTCCCTGTTCTTCTTTCCAAGCCCCACTGCTCTCTGTGAAACTGTCTGTCTATTAACTCCATGTAAAAGTCATCTCAGCAACTTCTAAATCCCCAAGTCTCTGTTCCCAAATAACTCAGTAGTATACTCATTTGTGATACTTTTTCATATTTATCCTAAGCTTTATATACCTTACAAAGAGCATGGGACTGTCCTAGCCTCTTTAGTGTTTACATCTAGAATTGGACAATTTTTTAAGTAGAATAATTATCACCATTTCATATACAGCTGTGAGTATAGACTGACGTGTATACTTGAGGGGCACCTGGGTGGCTCAGTGGGGTAAGCACCTGCCTTCAGCTCAGGTCACGATCCCAAGGGTCCTGCTCAGCAGGGCACCTGCTTCTCCCTCTCCGTTTACCCCTCCCCCTGCTTGTGCTCCTGCTGTCTGTCACATAAATAATTTTTTTTTTAAAGTGTATACTTTAGAAAATCTATATAATTTTTTATACTGACATCTATAATTTAAAATACGTCAGCAAACTGATAGATGGTGTATGTTTTGCAGTTTAAACTATAATCCAGGTATGGTAAGCATTTTCAATTAAGAACACACATTCCAGGAGAGGTCAAGTGTTAGTTTTAATCAGAGGTCCAGTCTCAACACTGCTAATTAGTATTCTGAATATCAGGGTTTTGGTTTTTTGTTGTTGTTGTTGTTGTTTTTGTTTTGTGGTTTTTTTTTTTTTCTTTTTTTTTGCGTAGGACAGTAGTTGAATGTTTCCTGGCATTAGGAATCAAAAGAGACTATTTGTAAAAGCCAATGTAATAAAGTTAGTGGGTTTCTGTCAAATATTTTAAGAGTTATGCCTCAATCTGTATGACTAAGTATGTGAATCCCGCCAAGTGTGGAGTCTAAACCACTAGGCTTTAGGAATGATAGCCAAGTCCTGGCCTTGTGTTTAGTCATGGAGTGAAATTTTAGGTTGTCTCTTGTTGATGAAAGGGTAACAGCTCTGCCCCAGGAAAGCTGTTTGGTACCAGAAAATCCAAGGAGGTCTCAAATCTGCAAAAAAAAATACACACAAACAAAACAAAACAAAACCCCAAAAAACCCCACAAAACTTTTCTTCTTCTTGCTTAGGAGTTTGCGTGAAAATATGTTTATACTCATTAAAATTTCCAATTTTTTTCTAACTTGATGATTAAGATTCAAGTAGTTCATAAAGCTTTTCTGGTTGTTTTATGAGGCTGATTTTACCTGAAAATGGTAAAATTCATGATAAGGAAGGCAAAAATACATTCTTTAAATATGATTAAGTTTACTATTAATGAAGAAGGATTCTTTCTGAGGTGAAATATATATATACTTATTCAGATATATATATATATATATATATATATATATATATATATTCAGATGCTAAGAAAACTGTCCAAATAAGCATCATTTTATGAGAAAATCTACTAAGGAATTTTTCTTTCTTTCTTTCCTTTTTTTTTTTTTAAGATTTTACTTATTTGAGAGAGAGAGGAAGTGAGAGAGAGGGAGCACAAAGAGGGGGAGCAGCAGGCAGAAGGATAGGAAGAAGTAGGCTCCCCGCTGAGCAGGGAGCCCGATGCAGGGCTCGAACCCAGGACACTGGGATAATGACCCAGGCCGAAGGTAGACTCTTTTTTTTTTTTTTTTTACTTATTATAAAAATTTTATTATATTATATATTCTAGCCTGGACTATATTCTAGCCTGGACTAGAAGTTATTAGACTGAAATACTCTCATTTATTTAATATACACTAACTTTTGTGAAAATATTATTATCACATTTATGCATTTTTTAATTAAATTTATTTTTTTAATTTAAACATATAATGTAATCCCACCACCCTCTCCCAATCCCCCTCCCCCATCCCCACCTCCTTTTGTTTTATGACATTAAGAGTCTCTTTTGGTTTGTCTTCCTCCCAATCCCATATTGTTTCATTTATTCTTTTCCTACCCCCTTAGCCCCCACCCCCATTGCATCTCCACTTCCTCATATCAGGGAGATCATATGATAGTTGTCCTTCTCTGATTGACTTATTTCACTAAGCATAATATCCTCTAGTTCCATCCATGTCCTCGCAAATGGTAAGATTTCCTTTCTTTTGATGGCTGCATAGTATTCCATCGTATATATATATATCACTTCTTCTTTATCCATTCATCTGTTGATGGACATCTAGGTTCTTTCCATAACTTGGCTATTGAGGACATTGCTGCTATAAACATTCAGGTACACGAGCCCCTTCAGATCAATACGTTTGTATCTTTAGGGTAAATACCCAGTAGTGCAATTGCTGGGTCATAAGGTAGCTCTATTTTCAATTTTTTGAGGAACCTCCATGCTGTTTTCCAGAGTGGTTGCACCAGCTTGCATTCCCACCAACAGTGTAGGAGGGTTCCCCTTTCTCCACATCCTCGCCAGCATCTGTCATTTCCTGACTTGTTCATTTTAGCCATTCTGACTGGTGTGAGGTGGTATCTCATTGTGGTTTTGATTTGTATTTCCCTGATGCCCAGTGATGTGGAGCACTTTTTCCTGTGTCTGTTGGCCATCTGGATGTCTTCTTGGCAGAAATGTCTGTTCATGTACTCTGCCAATTTCTTGATTAGATTATTTGTTCTTTGGGTGTTGAGTTTGCTAAGCTTTTTATAGATTTTGGATACTAGCCCTTTATCTGATATGTCATTTGCAAATATCTTTTCCCACTCTGTCAGTTGTCTTTTGGTTTTGTTGACTGTTTCCTTTGCTGTGCAAAAGCTTTTGATCTTGATGAAGTCCCAATAGTTCATTTTTTCCCTTGCTTCCCTTGCCTTTCGTGTTGTTCCTAGGAAGGAGTTGCTGCAGCTGAGGTCGAAGAGGTTGCTGCCTGTGTTCTCCTCAAGGATTTTGATGGATTCCTTTCTCACATTGAGGTCCTTCATCCATTTTGAGTCCATTCTCGTGTGTGGTGTAAGGAAATGGTCCAATTTCATTTTTCTGCA